>OU342985.1:20601839-20851794 GCA_910592155.1 Ypsolopha scabrella
TATTTCATAGTACCGTTTTTTATTCATATTTAAACCACTAAAAGTTAGACAAGTGAATTAATAAATTCTGGTATATTTATCGAAAAAGTATGAATATAACTATATTTCCAACTGGTTTACGAGTACGGAGAATAACCCCAGATCATTGGTCTCATAGTAAAATCTGGTCAAAACTTTTATTTCTGCACAAAAAATCATTGATAATGTGATATTTTTTCCAAAATTAACACTAAAATAATAATTTTCGAAATCATCTAACTAAGCAGAGAATGACCCTACAGCTTTGGTCCCATAGTAACAAATGAATATAATGACATATTTTATTGAAATATAACATTATAATTTTTTGGCCGGCACTTTCAGATTTAGCCCAAAAATGTATGAACGCTGTATGATGTCCTTTCGATTTATGCCACTGAAGCGGCGAAATGGTCTAAAACTGATAACATTGATGCCACCCGGCCCCCCATTTGTTTATTTTCGGACATGAAAATTATATACTTATATTATATATATATATATATATAAGATGATTTTAATTCATGCAGCCAAATTCTTATTGAAGACTCGGTAAGTGCCATGTAACGAGGTTCAATGACAATTTTTCATGAAATTCGTAATAGTAGTAAGTGAGCTGCGTTGGACATTACAGTCGAGGCGGCGGCGAGGCTGTAATGGAGCCGAGAGTGTAATGTCTAATGCTCTCGCGTTTCATACGACGTTTATCAACACACTTGCGAGGAAAAATAATAAAATTTCACTGTCTTTTTTTTCCACATAATCGAAACCACAGCTATCTGACAACTTTCTTTGAAAAATGGCGGCGGAGATTTTGTTTTTTGCGCAGATGGAACTAGAGGCACTGACGCATCACGGCCGTAGCTAGGGGGGGGCATTGTGGGGCAATGCCCTACCTTAAAATCACAATGCCCTACCTTAAAAAATACATATTTTTGTGAAATAAATTCATATTTTTGTGAAATAAACGATTTAAAACTAATACTTTTTCATTGCAAAACAACAATCTTCTATTTTTAGAGGTTAGTTTTGTGCTGCAATAACTTTCCTGTGTATATTTCCATAGAAAATCAGCTGATTTATACGTAGATTTCACCCACACAAAAGGCCTATGTTCAGACACAGATATTTTATAAATGTGTGAGTGTAAAAACCACAAAGCCACAGGGCGCGTTCATTAACTCGGGGTCGCGACACGGATTCTATTGCCGTCTCTTTCTCACGCGTTGAAAATTGTATACGCTATCCTCCTGTTAGTGTTGGAACCTCACAAAAGTGAGTTAATGAACTGAGTGTTTGTAAAATATGTTCATTTAGTACCTCTGATGACAAAAATTGCCAGTATTTAAATTGGAATAAATCGGGAATAAAAATTGCTTACGCGTGCCATACTCGCGCTGGTCGATATGATCATTTGCGCATACGGGGAATCCCCTTTTAAACTAAAATAAACATAAACTAGAGATTGATTGTGATTGTTTGTAGTTTGCTTTAGTAAAGTGTACGGTAAAGAGTGTTTTAGTCAAAAATCGATACAGTTGTTATTTTAATTGCTATAAATTGAATATTTATTGATTTCGCGATGGATATACGGGCTTTCTTTGGAAAAAAACGAAGAGTTGAAGAGCAAATTGACCACGAAGAACCTCACTGCTCAAAACAGGTGGAAGCACAAGATACAATCGCTACTCCTAGTTCCATGGCAACAGGTTGGTCAACAAATGTTGGTAATGTTAGCTATGGTATTCCATCTGATATTGCACAAATCGGAGAACCAATAAAACAGGTTGTTTTAGACACATATCCAAAACAACATAACAGGGCCTTTGTTTCCGATTGGTTCAAGCGTTATAAATGGTTGCAGTATTCTGTCAACAAAGATGCTGCTTTTTGCTATCCATGCCAGCAATTTTTACCTCATGGAAGCAAACAGACTTCGTACACTTCCACAGGATTTAGAAACTGGAAAAATGCCACTGATTCTAAAACAGGTTTTCCAAAACATGAAAAATCAGTTTCTCATATTCAGGCTATGTCTATGTGGCAGGAGAAATTACAAAGAATATCTACATCTAGCAGTGTTGAAACGTTAATAAATCAAAATGTATTAGAAAAATATAGGTATTACGTGAAGTCTATCATTGAAGTAATACAATTTCTAATTGTCAACGAATTAGCTTTGCGTGGAAATTATATGTTGGAAGAAAAAAAAGAACAAGGATTATTTCAGAATTTATTTGAATACACATGTATGAAAGATCCAAATTTGAACGAGGTTCTCACTCATATACCACAAAACGCAACATATCGTTCACCTGAAATTCAAAATCAAATAATTCAAGCAATGGTTCAAGCAGTACGAAGTTCCATTGTCAACGATATTAATAAATCTGACGTGAAATGGTTTACTCTAATGGAAGACGGGACAAGAGATAAAAATAACCGCGAAAATATTGCATTAGCATTACGTTACGTCAAGGATGGTGTCGTCAATGAGTCGTTGCTGGTGGTTAAGACTACTGAAAACCTTGATGCAGCCACTTTCACGGAATTAACGTTAAATACCCTTACGGAAAATAACATTGACCCCTCTTGTATGCTTAGCCAATGCTATGATGGCGCAAGTGTAATGAGTGGGAAAGTTTCAGGAGTTGCGACTAGAATAGAAAATAAATTGGGCCGAAAAATTCCTTACGTCCACTGCTATAACCATCGCTTGCACTTAATAGTCATCAGGACTATCTCAGAAATGACTTTCATTCGTTTATTTTTTGACCAATGTATCATGTTACATGAATTCTTTCATCATGGCAAAATAGCTGCCTTGTATGGTGGAAAAAGGATTTGCCGACTCCTCGAACAACGCTGGTCTGGACATTTGGCAGTTACAAAAGTTGTATACGATAATTATTCATCGATTTTGCAGACTTTGAAAGAAATTAAAAATGGCAGATTCAACGGTGATGACGTCGCCAAGAGTATCGGTATTAAAAAAGTCATGCTTGATCTGGAATTCCGAATGGCCATGGTTGTGGCCAAAAAAATATTATCCACACTACAACCTGCAGATGCAGCTTTGCAAGCACGAACCGCAGGATTGAAAGACGCCATAACAATCATAAAGTGTGTCGAAGATGAAATTATTAAATTAAGATCAAATCAAATGTATAATCAAATTCTGGAAGAAGCTAAGTCTTTAACAAGTGACGACTGCGGCGAATCTGAAAATAGGACACAGACCTTGAAGAGGCAAATAAAAAAACCAAATCGGATGGATGACTATTTTACGTATGGCCCCTCCTGTTTCTCTGCCAGAAAAAATATAGAAGAGAACGACGAGCCATTTAAGTCTGAGTATTTCGAAACGTTGGACATACTAATTGCTGAATTACAAAGAAGGTTTTCAGACAACAATGATCTAATCAATTCGATTGCGAGTCTCGATGAGTTGGATGTAGATAAAATGGTTCCACTGAAAAATTTGGGTAAGTTTGAAACATTTTCATAACTAAAATAATTGTCGTGTTCAATTTACAATTTTAACAAATTTTTCAGGTCTGAAAATTCCATCAAGAGAAGAGGCTTGTGTGGTTAAAGCTTACTTGAGTCGTAACGAGGACAAAATGGAAAATACATTGCAAATTTTGTACAGGCAACGAGAGGCGTTCAAAGATACATATGAACTTTTTGCTTCTGTGGCGACCATAGGATGTAGCACTGCAGTGTGCGAATCTACGTTTTCAACTTTAACTGCAATCAATAGGCCTCAAAGGCTGTCAATGGGTCACGAGAGAATGGCTGGAATGGTATTCCTGGCCTTTGAAAAAAAAAGAACAAAATCAGTTGATTTGAACGAAGTTCTTCGCATTTTTAATAACATGGCGAATCGTAAAATTCAACTTTTTTAAATGTATGTTAATAATTGTATTAAATTTGTAGAAAAAATAAAATCTAAATGGTATTTTTGGTAGTATCTATTTACTCGTATCAACTCACCCAACAATTAATTATTACCTCACTCTCACTCAGACGTGGATGGATCTCTACATCCAAATCTGGAAGTTTGACCATCTTGTTTGCTTATTCTTCATCATTGAGGATTTAATAGTTATTAGATCTATGCTCATGCTCTTTCAGAGGTCAGTGATATACATAGTGATTGATTTAGGAGCCTGTGCTTCGTGGGATCAATTATGGTAATTTTTTTACTTCCGCCCTACCTGTAACCAATGCTGCCCTACCTCAAATTCGGCTCTAGCTACAGCCCTGTGACGCATCCGCCAAACAACCAGATATTAAATATTAATAAACTGATGTATTTACAACAAAAATAATAGTTAATGTGACTCGCAACGAATATTTGAACCCAGTAGGCCTATTCTCAGTCTGTCCAATTAGCCTTCTCGATCGTAAAAACCCATTTTATCTGTCGAACTCCATACAATTTTAGATCGAGTTTTAGTGATCTCGATTCGATTGTTTGCCCGGAATTGCCCCCCAGAAATGCTAAATATGTATTTAAAGCTGTTATGTAAACATAAACGTAACATAACGCGGTTTACATCGAATTACATTATTTAAACCATGGTTTGATACCATGATATTTACTTAATCTGTATCTACAAATCTAAGAACTATGTACCTCTCTCTGTTTGTACTCCTTGATCAATAAATAAATAAAATGATAGACTGTGCTCAAAAATTAATATTGAAATTGATAGCGAAGAGTATAAAAACCAGTCTCTATGCTTCAAAAACCGAAAAGCGGCTATATCTAACAGGAAACAAATTTCCGTCGACAAAAAGGGCACCATTCCCTACTTATTTAAATGACAAATAAAAAAAAATATGTTGTTAAAAAGGGAAACCAAAACTGAGGACATAAACGCTAAGGCTAACGTAACAAAAGAGAGTAATTTAACAAACAAGCCATCATCAAAAAGTAATGATCCAAACCAGTTTTTTCTTGAATAAAATGCAAAGCTCTTTTAGTAAAGTCATCGATCCAAATACCAAACATAGTCATAAAATTGCTCATGTCAACGCAAAAAGCTTGAATGATAGAACACTCGCCTTGTTAGAGGTTTGGCTGTGTGGCGTTTAAGGGCGGCATATTGAAATCTTATGTATTACGGAACATCACCGAATTCAGGAGGATTTGGAACATAAACAAATAACTGGGTTCAAGCTTGTTAGTAGCTATTGTCGTAAAACTAGGAAAAGCAAGGGAGGTACGTGTATATTTGTTCGCGAAAACAGAGAATGTAGAGACCTGCCAGGAATTAAAAGTTATTCAGTTTCGAATATCTTTGAAGTATGCGGCATAGATATAAATAGCACTCATGTTCTTTGCATATATAGGCCGAAAACAATAAGATAATATTTTATAGACTACTTTGAAAACACTTTAAACTTTGTATTTCAATTTAAGGCACGTAGAGTTATTGTCTGCGGTGACTTTAACATCGATATCTTAGTAAATTACTCCGAAACTAAGGAGTTTATGTCTCTACTTGAATCATTTAAAATCAAGAAGTATATTAGTGAACCAACACGTCATAGTCGAACATGTTTGGATAATATTTTGTCAAATATAGAGCTCTATGAGGCGTGCGTTACAGAGGTTGGGTTATCTGATCATGCTCCCCAGTATGCTTCCTTAGATTTTCCTATTAAAAAAATGGCCGAAAAGTTCTATAAATATATTAGGGATTTAAAAGAATCAAATCTAGAAAACCTCAGGCTTTGCTTAAATGCAATGTCCTGGAACCAAGTTTATCTAGCTCAAGGTTGTGACGAGGGTTTTAATGCGTTTCATGATATCCTTGTAGATGCATTTGACACTTTTTGCCCTCTTATTAAGGTAACAGCCGATTTATCTAAAAATAAAAAAGGCTGGTTAACAAAAGGTATAATCAAATCATGCCAAACCAAGAGGTATCTATTTTTGAAGACAAAGCAGCCCAGTTGTGACCAACATTTGCTAAAGAAATATAAAACGTACTGCTTAATTTTATCGAAAGTTGTGTCATATGCAAGGAGAAAATATGATGAAGATATTATTTTAAATTCTGAAGATAAAATTAAACCAACATGGCGCTTAATAAATTCACAAATTAAAGGAAGCAAACCAATGGATTTAATAAACTACATAGGTCTATCAGATGGAAAAAGTACAGCAACTTGTGACTAAGGAGCAACCGACTTATTCAGTCATACTTTTGCAAACACTTCGGGTGCAGGCTGCTCAAATACTATAAACAGTGAACTTCCCCCGTTTTAACAAAAATCTATGTTTGCTGATTCAATAGATAATAAAGAACTATTAAAATTGTAAGCTCTTTAAAAAATAAAAGGTCTTGAGGGTACGATGAAATACCAAGCAAAGTATTTAAACATATAATCGAGTCTATCGTTGATCCATTGCTGTACTTGTACTGAAGGAGTGTTTCCAGCTAGACTGAAAAGTGCTCTCATTAAACCGGTACACAAAAAAGATGATAAACTGAACGTAAGTAACTACAGGCCGATCTCACTACTGCCTATATTATCAAAGATTTTTGAGAAGGCTATGCAAAGCCGTTTGCGTCGTTTTCTTACATGCAAAAATTTATTAGCTAAGGAGCAATTTGGTTTCCAAAGAGGAACGTCAACGGTCGACGCTATGTTTGATTTGGCCGACTTCGTTGTAGAAGTTTTGGATAGGAAGGGTAACGTGGTGACAGTGCTGCTCGATCTGTCTAAAGCTTTTGATTGCGTCGATCACAATACATTGCTGGAAAATTTAAATCGGTACGGGTGAGGGGAAATAGCAATGAGTGGTTTAGGAGCTTTCTTGCCTTCCATTGATTGCAATAAAACTGTAAAAAATGTTAAATCAGCTCAGTGCGAAATTACAAAAGGTAGGTCAAGGTAGCATTTTGGGCCCAATCCCTTTTCTCTTGTATGTGAACCATCTACCCTACTTAATTCAAAGCAAGGTTATTATGTTCGCAGATGATGTGTGTGTTTTCTTAAATTTTTTGAGTTCTGATAATAACAGTAGTCTGTCAAACGTAATAACTTCATGTATAGGCATAGGATTAGGATTTTGATTTGATTTCAATTGTAGAGTGGTTCCGTACTATAAACCTAACAACAAATCTTACAAAGACCCAGATGTTATATTTCCATAATTATAATACTCAAAATTTAGAGCTTAGCGTGAATATAAATAATAACATAACAGAATCAGTTCCATTTGCAAAGTTTTTGGGAATCTACACAGACTAAAATCTCAATTGGAAGAAGCACATTGATGTTCTTGCAAACAAGCTAAGTGGTTTTTGTTATGCTCTTAGGTCCTTGGCAAAAATAAGCACACAGAAGGCTGTTCTGCAGGCATATTTTGCATATTTCCAGTCGAGAGTTTTATATGGTCTTCCAATATGGGGAGGTTGCGCTGATATTGAAAGGATATTTAAACTGAAAAAGAGGTCCACCCGTATTATATGCGGACTAAAATCTAGCATGGATTCGTGTAAGCCTCATTTCATTGAATTGAAATTACACACCCTGACAGCTCTGTATGGAATGGAACTGTGTAAGCTTGTTAAGCGCTATCCCAACAAATTTCCCCCCCGGCCTCCAGGCCCGAGTGTGAGACTCCAGGAGCGCTTTGAGTATGACCTCGAGGTTCCCACTTGTAAAATGTCTATATATTCTAAGACTACAAAACTCGCTGCTATTAAGATTTTCAATAGTTAACCTGTCGCCATTAAAAGCCTTTCTGGGAATAATTTTTTTATTGCTCTCAAAAGATACCTCACTACATGGTGCCCTTATAATTTGAAAGAATTGTATAAATTTAATAAAGACTGCAAAGATAAATTACTGTCAGAATTATATTAATGTTTTTAGTTACTTATTTTTGTTGACATTTCTCGTGCCTTATTTTTATCTCTCGACGAAAACTTAAACTGAAATTTAAATAAATATACCTACTTGACATTTTTAGATTGTATAATTTCTCTGTAAATATGAACATGTGAATTTTTTTTTCTACTTTATTTTTTTGTTGCCTGTTACTCAAATAAAATTGCTACACCTTATTATGGGTCAAGTCACATTGTTTCTTCATGACATTTATTGTAAATATTTTAAGACCTACCATGACATGTGATTTATTGCAATAAACTGAATTGAATTGAATTGAAATTTCAGTTAATTAGTTGATAAAAATTAATAATTTGATAAACTTAAATTATTATTTATTATATTTTAACTGAGACAGTTTATTTCTTCGCAAAAACTTTACTTTTTTCCGTATTTATAAACATCCTTGCCAAACAATTATCTTCTCGCTACCACTTCTATGCTGACGATCTACAACTGTATGTTAATGCACCCGTAGAGGGCCTTAATGAAGCTATCCAATCTTTGAATAAAGACTTACAGGTACTGGCGGAGTGGGCGAAGGCTTTCGGTCTCTTAATAAATCCTAGCAAGTCACAAGCTATAGTCATTGGTAGCTCAAGAATGCTAGCTAAAGTAGACAATAGCTATATTACCAAGGTTATTTTTGGTTGTACTGTAATACCATACAGTGACACCGTCAAGAACTTAGGGGTGACTTTTGATAAAACACTTTCTTGGGCTACTCACGTAGAATCCTTGAGTAGGAAGATGTATGGCACTCTTCACGCAATGAAGCGTCTGCAGAGCTTTTTGCCAATGAAAACCAAAATTATGCTAGCGCAATCATTTCTCCTCCCTATTTTAGATTATGCGTACTCTTGTCACTTAGACCTCACTGAGGAACTTCTCAATAAACTCGAACGCCTCCAGAATCTTTGTATTAGTTTTATTTTCTCTCTTCGCAAATATGACCATGTATCCGAATTCCGTTCGCAGTTAAGCTGGCTTCCTATTCGTCTTCGCAGAAATGCTCACATTCTTTCTCTTCTTCATGGTGTCCTTAACAACCCCTCTTCCCCCAGTTACTTGCGAGAAAGATTCTCTTATCTTTCCGATAACGGTAGAGAGATGCGGCTGTGCAAAAGCAAAACATTGGCACTTCCAGAAGCGAAAACAGGTTCTTACAAGGACTCCTTTACTTTTCACGGTGCACGGCTCTGGAACCGTTTACCACTTTCTGTACAAAAGCTAAAAGATGTAAACTCATTTAAAATCAAAGTGAAGCACTTTTTCCATACCGAATACCCGTCAAAATAGAACTTCATCTAAAAAATCCCCCATATTATTATTTAAGTCAGTATGTATATGTATTTATATAATTATATTTATTTATATTTTAGTTTTAATACGTTTATGTATATTTTTTAAGTATATGTGTTAAACAATAAGAGATATGTATGTATTATGATAGTAACTCGGACCAAGGCTCTCTCTCTCATCTCCGTGTTTTATGTAAGACAGATGTCACTGCATAATTAATTAATAAACAGGTGTTTAAAGTGTATTGTTTGGTGTTAATTAATCATCTTCTAATAGCTTCATCTACCTAAAACCTATTGAATCTATTTGCTGTGTCAGTTACAGCAATTGGCGACGAGGATTGTGAACCTAAAATATCGTGCAAGTTTTTGAGGTTATAAAATATGAACATGATTTGAAGTAATTTGAATCGGATCGCGATCGGTTGTTCAATTAATACAACGATAGAGAGCCGCGTTTACTTTAAAGCTTCAATTCGGACCGTGGTCGATACAAAAAATAAATAAACACTCTGTGGACTAGTGCGTCAGCGCCGCACACGGATTTCGGTGGAACTACAAATTGTCAAACGAGAAAAAATTTCCGCCCGAAAATTTTATTTACAAATACAACATAATTTACAAGTTATATATGGATCCTTATTTAGAATTAATCACGCAACAAAAGACTGCTTGGATTCAGACCGTGAGTAAACAAGATCTTTTATCAATCGCCCAGCATTTGGACCTAATAAGCACAACTGAGTCCGAGGCAGACCTAACGGTAGAAAAGTTACGACAAATAATTCGTGAATACGTAAAAAATCTACATAAACGTCAAGAAAACACAAAAATGTTCACACCCTATAATACATTGGATAATTATAGCGGGTCGGGAAGCTGGGATACGTATTTAGAACAATTAAATTGCTTTATCTCGCTCAACGATATAGAAGAAAGCAAAAAGCTGAGTTTGTTGCTGACAAAACTGTCACCGACAGTTTATGAAACATTATCTACGTCGTGCGCGCCTAAAAAACCAGCATCAATGAAGTTTGAGGATGTGTGTGTGTTACTAAGTAATCATTATCACCCAAAAATCAATCTTATTTTGGAAAGGGCAAAATTTAGAGATCGTTGTCAACAAAACAATGAATCAATCAAGGATTATGTCCTTGGGCTGCGCAAACTTGCAAAGCGGTGTGAATTTAAAGATACTGATGATCAAATTAAGGAAAGATTATTAAATGGAGTTAAGGATGAATGGATGAGGTTTGAGTTATTGAAATCTGGGGACGTACCACTCCAGCAACTGCAAAATATGGCCGAAACAGTAGAGACAGCATATAAAATTGCCCATGGAAATAAGGAATCAACCGAAATGTATGCATTTAAACAAAATGCAAGTGGCTCCTCGTATCAGAAGAAAAGCCATAGGCCAGACAATCAGAAGCAAAGCTGCTATTGTTGTGGAAAGATTGGCCATAATCAAAAAGAATGCACATTAAGAAATAAATTTTGTAGTGAATGTGGAGTGAAGGGGCATATTTTTCGCACATGTAGAAGAAATGGTAAAGAATTAAAAAATGTGACGTCAACTGAAAAACAAGACATAGAGGAAGATATGCAAAGTTTAAAGTTACAAAGTGAAAGTGAAAATAGTGACTCTGAAGAGTATCAAGCATTTAAGTTATCTATCAAAAATATTAATAGAAATAAGAAAATTAAACCTCTGTACCTAGAATTGTTAGTTAACGGAAAACGTCTGAAATTTGAAGTTGATACAGGAGCAGATATAACAACATTAAGTCTTAAGGACAAAGAAAGTTTTTTTCCGCTTGCAGAAATATTATCATCATATGTAACATTCACAAATTTTAATCAGTCAATTTCTAAACCAGTTGGCATGCTTAATAATTTAGAAGTTTCCTTTAATTCAAAATTATACAAAGAAATGACATTATTTGTTGTTCCTGATGGACAGCCTCAAATTATCGGAAAGGATTGGTTAAGTACATTAGAAATTTGGCCATTGATTAAAAGAAATTTAAAGTTTTATAGAGCAAAAGATGAAAAATGTAAACAATTCAAAAATAATATACAAACCGAATTTTGTGATGTATTTAAGGCAGGTTGGGGGAATTTTAAAGGTAACTATATACATTTAGAATTAAAACCTGAAGCCATACCAAAATTTTTACCCGCTCGAAGTGTGCCTTTTGCTCTAAAATCAAAAGTTTATTTATTATTTATTTATTTATTTATTTATTTTACAAAAATTTGCACAGCATTACAGAATAATCCAATTCGCTGTACAATTAAAAAGTTAAAAGAAAGTTAACTAATCTACATAAATTATTGACATCCACATAAAATAGTTGAGAAAAATAATAACAAAAATTAACCAAAGTAAAATTATGGTCTAAGGCTTAGAATCTAAGGATATATTCATATATCCTTTACTTAGTGATGGACTTCCGCAAGGTAACGCCTATTTCAATTAATCATCTAAGGACATCGTCATTGAGGCTTCACTCTCACAAAACTTCAAACATTCCCTCACAACATCCGTCATTCTGTCAGAGAAAAGATCACACAGTGGTTCTGATTCCAAGAGCGCGTTGAGTTTCAGGGGTGCACGCATCAGTGGGGACTCCCTCCGCGCCACGGAGCATGAGGAGGACGTTGCCAAGAGCTTGTGTGATCGGGCACGAAGATAATTATTTGGCACAAAAAATTGACAGACCTGAGCTACCAGCTCAGGGCAGTCAGAATTTCCACGAAGTAGGCAGCATGCAGTCACCATCAACTCACATGCTCGTCGGACCTCAAGAGAGTTGAATCCTAGCACGCCCAGGAGAAACTTGGTGGGATACATAAATGGATAAAAACCATACTTTATCTTGTAGAGAAATCGCAAGAATGCTTTTTGAATCTTTTCAAGCATAAGGGCATACTTTTTCTCGTGTGGACTCCACACAATAGAACTAGCCTCAATTTTGCTTCTAACCAGCGCTGTATATAAAATCTGGCTTATTTTAGCATCGTGGAAGTATTTTGCATTACGTAGTATGAAACCCAGCCGACGATAACATGCTACCGCAAGACTTTTTATATGCTCATGGAACGTGAGTTGGTAGTCGAAGTTAATGATGAGATCAACCGTCTGGCCACGGAGGGTCGTATAGTTCCTGTGGAATATTCAGAATGGGGAACACCAGTTGTTCCAGTCTTAAAGAAAGATGGAACTGTTCGTTTATGTGGTGATTATAAAATAACAATTAATCCCAATTTAAAAATAGATCATTTTCCACTGCCAACTGTGAACAGTATACTGGCTCATTTTCAGGGTCAGGCTTACTACTGTGAATTAGATTTACGGGAAGCATATCTACAGGCTCCGTTAGATGCAGATTCTCAAAACATAACTACCATTGTTACTGAAATAGGCATTTTTAAATATTTGTTCTTGCCCTATGGTGTTAGTACGGGGCCGGGTTCTTTTCAAAGATTGATGTTTCAGCGCCTGGCTGATCTTGATGGAGTATGTGTTTATATTGACAATGTATACATTGTGGGAGAAAATCTTGATGAAACCTATATTCGATTAAGACAGGTTTTGCAGCGTTTTTCTGAGTCTGGGTTGAAATTGAAACTATCAAAGTGTCATTTTTTTGAAACCAGGATCAGTGTTTTCGGTTACATTGTAGATCATACAACTTTAATGATCCTAAAGCAATTGAATCTGTTATGAAAACGCCACAACCTGGGAACATGAAAATGTTGAAATCTTTCTTAGGCAAAATAAATTACTACAGCCGTTTCTTAAAAAATATGGCTACAATATTAAAGCCATTATTTGATGCTCTAAAAAATAAAACATTCATATGGAATGAAGAATGTAACACAGCATTTGATCAAATAAAAAAAGCATTATCGTGCTCAGAAAATCTTTCACACTATGATCCGAATTTACCAATTATTTTAAGTTGTGATGCTTCAGATTGCGGGGTGGCTGTTAGAAATGTAAACGGAACGCAATCATCTGCTGTCTCGTTCACTTATGTGTCATCTCCTTCTTGCACTGTCAACCGCCGCCATGTTAACTTGTGTGTCACCTCTCAATAATAAAATCCCTTCTAAATAAATCAATCTTGTCTCATTATAACCAATTCATCAGGTTATGGGCACCAGCTTGCTTCCCTGTGATTAAATTAAATATATTTTTTGAATTCAGACAGATTGTCATAGTTTTCCCCCAAGTTCGTAATTCCAAGCATCATGGCCGACCCCAAGACGACCATCGAAAAACTACGTGGTGTCGACAATTACGGCACTTGGAAGTTTGTAACAAAGATGTTACTGATACATGAAGAACTCTGGGACGCTGTGGAAGAAAAGAAGGAAAAAGATGACAAAACACAGAAGAAGGCATTAGCTCGTATTTGTCTTCTTGTTCAACCATGTGTATATCCGCACATAAGAAACGCGAAGACGGCACACGAGGCCTGGAGCAACCTTGAAAATGTTTATGAAGGTAAAGGCCTGAGCAGGCGCTTGTCATTGTTACGCACGTTGTTCGGGATGAAGCTCGATTCTTTCTCAAACATAGAGTCATATCTCACGAAGGTGGCCGAGATAGGCCAACAGCTTGACGATATAGGCGCTGGCGTGGAAGACAATTTTCTAGCTATCGTAATTGTTCGCAACATACACCGATAAGCAAGAGCAGACCGAAGCGACTAATCAGAAAAGGATCGCAGGCCAGCGCGTGACTCATCGGCTTTTGCCAACTCGCGAGGCAAGCTGACGTCCCTCCGCCCCCGCTTCCTCAGTCTTCACCTCCCCGCACTCTATGTAACTCGCGTATACATGCACTAGTTAAGAGTATAGTTATAAGGTTAAATATAGAGCCATTTATTTGTAAAATTACAGTTCACTATTGGAATCAGTATACAACAAGTCTTCTTATTCACCACCCTACGCCCTGAAATAGTAGTGGGCTATATCGAAGGAGCCCATATATGGTCATTCGAGCGACGGATATTGAAGAGCCAAATACTGAAGAATCGTCAAAAGAAGCCTGAAAATGGTCCCTTCTAATACAGGTTTTGTTAGCTTAAAAGGAGGGTCCAAAGTACTTATAAATAACTTGTGTATAAATAAATAAATTTTGTATTTTGTATTTGTATTTGTAAATGGTAGTTACAAGATCGCTGAAGTCAACATCCAATACTGCGGACAATACATCTGCCGCCGCCGCGTCGTCATCAAGGACCGGTACTACGGAAACATCCGGTGCCATTACCGACTCCAAGACAACGACCACGACAGATGAAACAGCCACGTCTCAGTCAGCTACGGATTCGACTACAATCACGTCTTCAACGGTAACAACTGGGGCTACCACCGTCGACACTGCCGCCACCGTCGACACTGCCGCTACTGCCGGCGCTGCTGCCACCGCCGCCGCTAACACCGGCACCACCATTGGCACCGCCACCACCGCCGCCAACGCTGCCACCGCCGCCGCTAACACCGGCACCACCATTGGCACCGCCACCACTGCCGCCAATGCTGCCGCCGACGCCGCTGCCACAACCAGCGCCACTGCCGCCGCCGTCACCGCTGCTATTGGCCCCGCCCACAAATCCACTAAGTCAAAGAAGTCAGCATCACGCGCATCCAGCGCACCCCGTTCCATTGCGTCACAATCCAGACGCAAAGAACTAGCTAAAGCCCGGGAAGAGCTACTTCAACGACAGGTGGAACTAGCACAAGCACGCATCGCTTTGCTAGAGGCTGAGTCTGATGAAGATACAATTGATGAAGACAGCATCAAAGCCGCACGCACGTCTCAGTGGGTGCACAGAAGTACTCTCGCACTTACCATGGAGCCACACGAAGCCGCCTACCACAGCACGCCGCCGCTAAAGACAACCCCCGCTGAAGACACAAGCCCAACACAACCACTGCCGAGTTGTGCACCTCTCATTCAGCCGGGGTACCAGAATCTAGCGTGTTCAGCTACAGCACCAACAGTACCAGAGAGGTTGCCTTGCACCACCTGTCACGCGCCGCTACAACCTGCTTCTGCTCACACTATCGCCGTCCAGCCTGCCAATGACAAGATGGACTACAGAGAGCTTGCTGCTGCCATTACACTTGCTGCTAAGTCTATGCAACCAGCTATTACCGCTCTGCCATACAAACGAGTGGTAGACCTACCGTCATTCAATGGGTCTGCTGGAGATTGGTTGGCATTCAAAGCCGCCTTCCAAGAATCAGGACTTCATCTCAGCGAACAAGACAATTTGGCTAGACTGAGAAAAAGCCTACATGGAGCAGCTAAAGACGCCGTACAATGCCTCTTCATCGGATCTCCAATTTCACAAGAAGTAATTCGACTTTTGGAAAGTCGATTTGGTCGACCAGAAGCACTTGTCTCAGTAGAGCTCAACAAACTTCGAAGCCTGCCAAGACTCTCTGATAATGCAAAAGATATCTGCGTCTACACATCAAAGATATTGAACGTGATAGCAACAATCAAAGCCCTGAAGAAGCCACATGATCTTTTCAACTCAGAGGTCGTAAGAAACGTCGTCGACAAGATGCCTTCGGCTCTGCGCTACAGATATTACGAGTACGATGCCGCACAACAAGAAGATCAGCCTGACCTTATCAAATTGGCTAACTTCTTCGAACTCACAGCCGAACGATGCAGTCGATTTGCTCCAGCAGAAAATATCACACCAGAGCCAGACCGGCGGGAGTCACAACAAAAGAAGCAACAACCACTTCGCAATTATCATGTCGCAGAAAACGAGTCATCATCACCTACTCGTTGCATCATCTGCAAGAAAGAACAGCACAAATTCTCCGACTGCTCTTTGATGAAGAAAGCCAGCGTTCCGGAAAGATGGGAACTTGCCAAGAACTACAAACTATGTTTCCGCTGCCTTCGCATTCGCAAATTCCGTCACACTTGCAAAACCAAAAGATGCGATATCAATGGATGCAGATACACTCATCACCAACTGCTTCATGATGAAACAGAGAAGACTGCACACAGCATAGAGCTCCCGATTGACACAGTTGCCTCTACCAAAGAAAGGGTCAACATTTCAGCCTTGCTCAAGATCTTACCAGTCCAAGTCAGTGGGCCAAAGGGAGTCGTCGACACTTTCACTCTACTGGACGACGGCTCGTCCTGCACAATCCTAGAAACTGAGACTGCAGAGAAGATAGGCGCCAGAGGTCCATCAGCTCCATTCATCATAGAAGGGGTAGCTGGCGCAAAGATAAATGCCTTCGAGTCTCAGAGGGTGCGATTCTCCATACGTGGTCGCAACACTAGCTGCCACGATATCTCTGCTAGAACAATGGATGATCTCAAACTCTCTCCTCAATCCATACCTCGGCGCATCATCAGAGAATGTCCTCATCTGAACGAGATTGAACACCTTCTCACCTATGAAGAAGGAAAGCCGACAGTTCTGGTTGGTCAGGACAATTGGGACCTACTCCTCACTCATGAGCTTCGCCGAGGAGAGAAGAACCAACCAGTTGCTTCACGAACAGAACTCGGATGGGTTCTACATGGTGTGAATCAAGAGAACGCCAAGGTGGAAGTCCACAGAATCACCCACATGAAAATTGATGAAGATGCTATGGACAAAATTATGAAAGATCACTTTGCGATGGAGACTCTGGGAGTCGAACCGAAGCGATCCTTTAACAATGAAGAGCAACGAGCGCTACAGCAGCTGGAGACAAACCAAGCGTCTACCGGCGGGAGGATTCGAGACTAGCCTACTGTGGAAGTACGACAACTACACACCACCTAACAACTACGACTCAGCCATGCGACGTCTCGAACTCCTAGAAAAGAAACTGGACAAGAACAACGACCTAAAGAAAAGATACACAGTCCAGCTGCAAGTACTCATGCAACAAGAATACGCAGAACGAGCTCCTGTAGAAAACACTCAGAGAACATGGTACCTGCCACATTTTCCGGTTTTCAATCCTCAGAAACCGGAAAAATGTCGTATCGTTCATGACGCAGCAGCAAAGACCAGGGGAACCAGCTTGAACGACATGCTGCTCTCAGATATGCTGCAGTCACTACCCGGAGTCTTGATGAGATTTCGCCAATGCCCAGTCGCAGTCACGAGCGATATTAAAGACATGTTCCTGCGGGTACAGATCAAGGAAGCCGACAGAGATATGCAACGTTTCTTGTGGAGAGGTGACCGCCGCGATGGGCCACCTGATGAATACCGCATGAAAAGCGTGATTTTTGGAGCTACTTCATCTCCATGCACCGCAATATTCGTCAAAAACAAGAATGCGGAAGAGTTCCGGAACACTTATCCCAAAGCTGTTGAAGCCATCATCAGAAATCACTACGTCGATGACTATCTTGCCAGCTACAATGACGAAGAGGAGGCAATCAAGACTGCATCACAAGTGGCTCTAATACACAGCCATGCAAACTACAACCTCCAACGCTGGGCTTCAAATTCAATCAAAGTCCTATCAGAAAGTATATTGCATGTAAAAATACCTGTGATATTTTTGATGCATCAACTAAAATATTTAAAGTTGCTCTTCCATTTCTACTTACTTTTCTGACCGAGATATTTAATCATCTCATTAGACAAGGTCAATATCCAAAGGTACTGAAATGTGCAAAAGTCGTCCCTGTACACAAGGGTAAAGGTCCTAAAAATGACTTAAAGTTCTATAGACCGATCGCGGTCATACCTACCGTTGCTAAAATCTTCGAAGTGGGCATAACCGAAAGATTATATAACTACCTTGAATGTAATAACAAACTCAGCGAAAAACAATACGCGTACAGGAAAGGTAGATCTTGCGTCTCGGTTATCAGAGAGGTGGTTTGGAAAATTTTACAAGCAAAAGAAAACCACAAACATGTAGCTATTCTCATATGTGACATGACCCGCGCATTTGACCTTTGCGACCATCAAGTACTTGCTCGTAAATTTGAACATATGGGAATTAGAGGCCCCGCCCTTAATCTGGTAAAAGACTTCCTTCACGAAAGACAGCAACAAGTAGCACTAAATAATGGACAAATAAAGTCAACACAAAACACATCTAAAATAGGCGTACCTCAGGGGTCAGCCCTTGCAAACTTATCGTTCTTAGTTCAAGTCAATGACCTCCCCGACGCTGTAAATGGAGATATGTATACCTTTGCTGATGACGCATGCGATATTTTAACAGGTGACTGCACACCCAACCTAGAAATTGAAATCTATAGAGATATATCTAGCCTACAAAACTGGTTTAATGTGAACGGTTTGGTTCTAAACCTATCAAAAACTCAGTTACTTTATTTCAACCTAGGGGGCCCCCCTCCTAGACCTCTATCAATTAATATAAATGGTGACACTCTGAAGCAGATAAAACATACAAAATTCCTAGGCATAATAGTGGACTCTGCTCTCACTTGGGAACCTCACATCTCAGCGCTTTGTGGAAGACTGAGCGGAGCTTGTTTCGCTCTCCGTCGTCTGTCCGTAATACTCCCAACTAAAGAAGTACGCTCTTGCTACTTCTCACTTTTCCACTCGGTGCTGTGCTATGGGTTGGAGCTCTGGGGAGATGCTGCCGAGTGTAAACGTCCTTTTATACTGCAAAAAAGGGCTATCAGAATACTTTCTCATGTACCTCTAGACGAACACGCTAAACCTTTATTTATAAAGCTGAAAATTTTAACCATGACTTCACAATACATCTACAACGTTTCAAAGTTTGTAAGAGAAAACCCAGTTACTTTTCCTACAAAAGCATCTTTCCAATCCTACCTAACCCGCCACTCTAATAAACTCCATATACCTAAACATAAATTATCTAAATCCACAAAGTCCGTCTATATAGCAGGATCAAAAATATACAATGCGCTTCCTGATGCAATCAAATCTTGTAAAGAAACCACAACATTCCTAACTAAACTAAGAGCATGGCTAATTGAAAAATCGTTCTATAGTATTAAGGAATATTACACTTCAACAAATACAAAATAAACTAAAAATTAATTAAATTTAAATTTCAGAAAATAATGTATAATGTAAAATACTATAATCATAATGAATATAATTTGTTAAAGATTTAAATGTTAAGTATAATATTTTTAACGTTAAGTATAATTTATTGTAATAAAATAACGAATGTCATATCATATAACCTGACCTAACAATTGACCTGTAAATAATTTTATTTATTAATAAATTGAGTTTGAGTTTGAGTTTGAGTTTGAACTCGCTCCAGGAAGCAAAGGCGATGTGCTACATCTTGATCCTGAAAAGATACTTGGAATGATATGGGATCCAGAAAACGATACGCTCTCATTCAATGTGAATCGGAACAAGATAACTGAAGACATCATGAACAAAGATCGAACGCCAACGAAAAGAGAAGCTTTGAGGACGGTCATGTCAATTTATGACCCACTTGGCTTGGCAACACCAATCACGATTCAAGCCAAGAGAATACTTCAAGACACATGGAGATCTGGAATCGGTTGGGATACCGAATTGAGAACAGAAGAAGCAGAGATCTGGCGAAAATGGGTACACAATATCCAGCTTCTACCCCAACTGGCTGTACCACGTTGCTATGCACAACTATCCAGTGCACAAACCATTGAGCTCCACACCTTCGTCGACGCTAGCTCTACTGCCTACGCCGCTGCCGTATATTGGCGAGTCATCGACGAGAGAGACGAGGTGCATGTTTCCCTAGTCATGGGAAAAGGCCGAGTAGCACCCCTCAAGACGGTCTCTATTCCTCGTCTTGAACTTCAGGCTGCCGTGCTGGGATGTCGACTTGCCCAGACATCCATAGAGGAACACGACTTCATGCCTACACGCCGTATCTACTGGTCCGACTCTCGCACAGTGCTTGCTTGGATACGCACTGGTCCACGAATTTACAAACCATTCGTGGCTCACAGAGTAGCGGAGATCACCGAACATACGAAGACCAATGAGTGGAGATGAGTTCCAACCAAAATGAACGTGGCTGATGATGCTACAAGAGAGCCTCCATCTAACTTCACTTCACAACATCGCTGGTATCAAGGACCTGACTTCCTCCATTTACCAGAGACTGAGTGGCCACAAGAAGAAGAACATTCCTCGACAGAAGAAGCGGCTATAGAAGAACGAGTCCATGTCACAACTCAGACGAACAAGCTAATAGACGCTCTTCCACCAGTATCCCGCTTCTCCAGTTGGATGCGTCTTCAGAGAACGACCGCACGGGTGTTGCAATTTATCGAGTTGTTACAAAACACAGAGAAATGCACCACAACCCGCAAGCGAACTGCGAAAATAGAAAAAGAGGATCCAACTTGGAAGAAAAACAAATCTTCTTCAAAGAAGCCACAACGAAGCAGGAGCAAAGTTGGTAGTCTCAAACTAATACCGATTGAGGCTCATCTCATGATTCGCGCTGAGACACTATGGGTACGAGCTCAACAAGAGGAAGTTTTCTCAGCGGAAATTGACGCGCTACGGAAAGATAAAAATCCGCCATCAGATAGCCGCCTACGCCAGCTGTCAATCATCATTGACAACGAAGGCATTATGCGGATACGTTCCAGAGTAGCTGCTACAGAAAACATCACTCAAACCCAGAAAGAACCAGCTATCATCGATGGAGAACACAGATGGACCCGACTCTACATCAATTGGGTTCATACACAGCTACACCATGGAGGCTGTGAGATCACCACAAATGAAGTCCGCCAACAATTTTGGATCATCCGACTCCGCCATGCTGTCCGCAATGAAATAAGAAGCTGCCAGTTCTGTCGCATCCGGAGAGCCAAACCTGTTTGGCCATCTACAGGCAACCATCCTCGCAGCAGGCTGGCTCACCATCAGCGGCCCTTCATGTACACGGGACTGGACTGTTTTGGCCCACTAACCGTAACAGTTGGACGTGGTCATCAGAAGCGCTATGGAGTCCTGTTCACCTGCTTGACCACAAGAGCCGTCCACATCGAGATCGCTGGCAGTCTCAGTACTGACTCAGCGGTGACAGGGCTGTAGCTAGAGCCGAATTTGAGGTAGGGCAGCATTGGTTACAGGTAGGGCGGAAGTAAAAAAATTACCATAATTGATCCCACGAAGCACAGGCTCCTAAATCAATCACTATGTATATCACTGACCTCTGAAAGAGCATGAGCATAGATCTAATAACTATTAAATCCTCAATGATGAAGAATAAGCAAACAAGATGGTCAAACTTCCAGATTTGGATGTAGAGATCCATCCACGTCTGAGTGAGAGTGAGGTAATAATTAATTGTTGGGTGAGTTGATACGAGTAAATAGATACTACCAAAAATACCATTTAGATTTTATTTTTTCTACAAATTTAATACAATTATTAACATACATTTAAAAAAGTTGAATTTTACGATTCGCCATGTTATTAAAAATGCGAAGAACTTCGTTCAAATCAACTGATTTTGTTCTTTTTTTTTCAAAGGCCAGGAATACCATTCCAGCCATTCTCTCGTGACCCATTGACAGCCTTTGAGGCCTATTGATTGCAGTTAAAGTTGAAAACGTAGATTCGCACACTGCAGTGCTACATCCTATGGTCGCCACAGAAGCAAAAAGTTCATATGTATCTTTGAACGCCTCTCGTTGCCTGTACAAAATTTGCAATGTATTTTCCATTTTGTCCTCGTTACGACTCAAGTAAGCTTTAACCACACAAGCCTCTTCTCTTGATGGAATTTTCAGACCTGAAAAATTTGTTAAAATTGTAAATTGAACACGACAATTATTTTAGTTATGAAAATGTTTCAAACTTACCCAAATTTTTCAGTGGAACCATTTTATCTACATCCAACTCATCGAGACTCGCAATCGAATTGATTAGATCATTGTTGTCTGAAAACCTTCTTTGTAATTCAGCAATTAGTATGTCCAACGTTTCGAAATACTCAGACTTAAATGGCTCGTCGTTCTCTTCTATATTTTTTCTGGCAGAGAAACAGGAGGGGCCATACGTAAAATAGTCATCCATCCGATTTGGTTTTTTTATTTGCCTCTTCAAGGTCTGTGTCCTATTTTCAGATTCGCCGCAGTCGTCACTTGTTAAAGACTTAGCTTCTTCCAGAATTTGATTATACATTTGATTTGATCTTAATTTAATAATTTCATCTTCGACACACTTTATGATTGTTATGGCGTCTTTCAATCCTGCGGTTCGTGCTTGCAAAGCTGCATCTGCAGGTTGTAGTGTGGATAATATTTTTTTGGCCACAACCATGGCCATTCGGAATTCCAGATCAAGCATGACTTTTTTAATACCGATACTCTTGGCGACGTCATCACCGTTGAATCTGCCATTTTTAATTTCTTTCAAAGTCTGCAAAATCGATGAATAATTATCGTATACAACTTTTGTAACTGCCAAATGTCAAGACCAGCGTTGTTCGAGGAGTCGGCAAATCCTTTTTCCACCATACAAGGCAGCTATTTTGCCATGATGAAAGAATTCATGTAACATGATACATTGGTCAAAAAATAAACGAATGAAAGTCATTTCTGAGATAGTCCTGATGACTATTAAGTGCAAGCGATGGTTATAGCAGTGGACGTAAGGAATTTTTCGGCCCAATTTATTTTCTATTCTAGTCGCAACTCCTGAAACTTTCCCACTCATTACACTTGCGCCATCATAGCATTGGCTAAGCATACAAGAGGGGTCAATGTTATTTTCCGTAAGGGTATTTAACGTTAATTCCGTGAAAGTGGCTGCATCAAGGTTTTCAGTAGTCTTAACCACCAGCAACGACTCATTGACGACACCATCCTTGACGTAACGTAATGCTAATGCAATATTTTCGCGGTTATTTTTATCTCTTGTCCCGTCTTCCATTAGAGTAAACCATTTCACGTCAGATTTATTAATATCGTTGACAATGGAACTTCGTACTGCTTGAACCATTGCTTGAATTATTTGATTTTGAATTTCAGGTGAACGATATGTTGCGTTTTGTGGTATATGAGTGAGAACCTCGTTCAAATTTGGATCTTTCATACATGTGTATTCAAATAAATTCTGAAATAATCCTTGTTCTTTTTTTTCTTCCAACATATAATTTCCACGCAAAGCTAATTCGTTGACAATTAGAAATTGTATTACTTCAATGATAGACTTCACGTAATACCTATATTTTTCTAATACATTTTGATTTATTAACGTTTCAACACTGCTAGATGTAGATATTCTTTGTAATTTCTCCTGCCACATAGACATAGCCTGAATATGAGAAACTGATTTTTCATGTTTTGGAAAACCTGTTTTAGAATCAGTGGCATTTTTCCAGTTTCTAAATCCTGTGGAAGTGTACGAAGTCTGTTTGCTTCCATGAGGTAAAAATTGCTGGCATGGATAGCAAAAAGCAGCATCTTTGTTGACAGAATACTGCAACCATTTATAACGCTTGAACCAATCGGAAACAAAGGCCCTGTTATGTTGTTTTGGATATGTGTCTAAAACAACCTGTTTTATTGGTTCTCCGATTTGTGCAATATCAGATGGAATACCATAGCTAACATTACCAACATTTGTTGACCAACCTGTTGCCATGGAACTAGGAGTAGCGATTGTATCTTGTGCTTCCACCTGTTTTGAGCAGTGAGGTTCTTCGTGGTCAATTTGCTCTTCAACTCTTCGTTTTTTTCCAAAGAAAGCCCGTATATCCATCGCGAAATCAATAAATATTCAATTTATAGCAATTAAAATAACAACTGTATCGATTTTTGACTAAAACACTCTTTACCGTACACTTTACTAAAGCAAACTACAAACAATCACAATCAATCTCTAGTTTATGTTTATTTTAGTTTAAAAGGGGATTCCCCGTATGCGCAAATGATCATATCGACCAGCGCGAGTATGGCACGCGTAAGCAATTTTTATTCCCGATTTATTCCAATTTAAATACTGGCAATTTTTGTCATCAGAGGTACTAAATGAACATATTTTACAAACACTCAGTTCATTAACTCACTTTTGTGAGGTTCCAACACTAACAGGAGGATAGCGTATACAATTTTCAACGCGTGAGAAAGAGACGGCAATAGAATCCGTGTCGCGACCCCGAGTTAATGAACGCGCCCTGTGGCTTTGTGGTTTTTACACTCACACATTTATAAAATATCTGTGTCTGAACATAGGCCTTTTGTGTGGGTGAAATCTACGTATAAATCAGCTGATTTTCTATGGAAATATACACAGGAAAGTTATTGCAGCACAAAACTAACCTCTAAAAATAGAAGATTGTTGTTTTGCAATGAAAAAGTATTAGTTTTAAATCGTTTATTTCACAAAAATATGAATTTATTTCACAAAAATATGTATTTTTTAAGGTAGGGCATTGTGATTTTAAGGTAGGGCATTGCCCCACAATGCCCCCCCCTAGCTACGGCCGTGAGCGGTGATGGCTCTACGACGCTTCATAAGTCGACGAGGATGCCCTACAGAATTATGGTCGGACCATGGCACTAACTTCCATGGTGCCGATATTGAAATGAGGAAGGCAGCTGAAGATGCACTTCAAGAAGAAGCTTCCATTCGGTCAATCAGATGGAGGTACATCCCCCCCAGTGCGCCATTTATGGAGGGGGGGGCTGGGAGCGATTGGTGAGGAGTGTCAAGACGGCTCTGCATGTCACTCTTCAGGAACGAGCTCCAAAAGAAGAAGTTCTCTTTACGCTGCTCATTGAAGTCGAAAACACGCTAAATAGCCGCCCACTCACGCATGTGTCCACATCCCCCGAAGACGAAGAGGCCCTGACGCCAAACCATTTCCTCCTGGGAGGGCCGTCACGTGTACCATTGCCAGGTACCTTCACAGAAGGAGACGAGGCAGGAAGAAAGATGTGGCGAGACAGCCAGAGACTAGCAGATCTCTTCTGGGCACGATGGATAAAAGAATATTTACCTGAACTCCAACATCGACGTGACCCACGCTCAAAAGGAGCCATCAAACTCAACGACCTGGTTCTGATAGCCGATGGATGCCTACCAAGAAATGTTTGGCCACGAGGCGTGGTCATAGCTGTCTATCCGGGCCCTGACGGAGAGGTACGAGCAGTAGATGTGAAAACCAACAAAGGAATTCTTCGACGTCCCACCAAGAAGCTGATTATCCTGCCTTGCCACGGGTCTGCAAACACGGAAAGATTTCAGCTAGAAGAGCTGCGGCGGGAGTGATGTTCGCAACATACACCGATAAGCAAGAGCAGACCGAAGCGACTAATCAGAAAAGGATCGCAGGCCAGCGCGTGACTCATCGGCTTTTGCCAACTCGCGAGGCAAGCTGACGTCCCTCTGCCCCCGCTTCCTCAGTCTTCACCTCCCCGCACTCTATGTAACTCGCGTATACATGCACTAGTTAAGAGTATAGTTATAAGGTTAAATATAGAGCCATTTATTTGTAAAATTACAGTTCACTATTGGAATCAGTATACAACAAGTCTTCTTATTCACCACCCTACGCCCTGAAATAGTAGTGGGCTATATCGAAGGAGCCCATAGTAATGCTGAGCGGGCTCTCATCAGACTACGACCCACTCATCATGACTTTAGAAAATTCGACTTTGAAACTCACAACTGAGTTTGTGAGGTCAAGATTAACTCAAGAATATCAGCGGAGACAAGAAAGAGACGATGCAAGCACAGCGCTGATTGTAAGGAAACAGGCAAAGGTGTTTCGCTGCTTCAGATGTAAGAAACCGGGCCACAGCATCAAGGATTGTCCTCGCAGAGCCAAGGATGATGGTCATTCAAAGGGAAAGAGTTCAGATAAGGCCTTGTTATCTGCGTTATCTGTTGAATTATCCAGGGATGTTTGGTATGTGGACTCGGGTGCTACCAGTCACATGTGTAATGACAAAGACATGTTACACGATTTCGTGTTTGACACTCCAGTATCGGTGAGTGTTGCGAATGGTGAAAAACTGATGTCATCGGGAAGAGGAAATGTGAAAATTCCTTTACAGAACACTTTAAGAACTGTAAGTGATGTGTTATATGTACCTAAGCTAGCGACTAACTTACTTTCAGTCAGTGCAATGGCACGTAAAGGTTTTAGTGTAACATTTCAGGGAAAATTGTGTAAAGTTTGTGATGGCCATGAGGTAGTTGCAACGGCTAGATGTCAAAATGGTATTTATGTACTCAATACCAAAGGTGAAGCTTCTTTTGTTACTAAAGAGAAGTCATGTGCTGCGTCTGTGTGTGGAAGGGGGACAGATTTTGTTTTACCAACAGACCCAGTTGCAGAGGTGGCCGTGCCAGGATCTCAGGCTGCGTCCAGGGAGTCGCAGGAGGTTTGGCATAGAAGGCTTGGACATCTCAATGTGCGAAGTATGCAGCTTTTAAAAGGTATGGCTACTGGCATGGATTTTGATAACTCAACTTTCAAATCATGTGTTGCTTGTATTCAAGGTAAACAAACAAAGTTACCTTTTCCAAAGAAGTCCAAGAGTAGGGCAAAAGTCTCGTTAGGGCTTGTGCACAGTGATCTTTGTGGGCCTTTTTCAAAGAATTCATTTAGTGGATCGAAATACTTTCTAACATTTATTGACGATTTCACTAGGAAAACCTATGTGTATTTTCTGAAGTCCAAAAATCAAGTTTTTGATAAATTTAAAGAGTTTAAGGCTATGGTAGAAAATCAAACAGGGGATAAGATAAAGGTATTGCGCACTGACAATGGTGGTGAATATGTAAATAAATGTTTACAGGATTTCCTAAAGAGCTGCGGGATCCGTCACCAGACCACAGTACCGCACTCACCGCAGCAAAATGGAATTGCTGAACGAGCCAACCGCACCATAGTGGAGAAGGCCAGGTGCATGCTTCTCGATGCAGGCCTTGATCAGCGGTTCTGGGCAGAGGCAGTTAATACTGCTGTTTACCTGAAGAATAGGACACCAACCAAAGCTGTTCTGGGCACTACTCCTGAGGAAAAATGGTCAAATAAAAGGGTAAATATTACTCACCTTAGAACTTTTGGCTGTTTAGCTTATGCAATGATAGAAAAACGTAAGAAATTCGATTCAAAATGTAACAAATACATTTTTGTGGGTTACTGTGAAGAGACAAAAGGGTATAGATTACTAAACCCTTCACGTCCGTCAGAATGCATTAAAGCAAGAAATGTAACTTTCTTAGAAAATGAATTTTATTTACCAAAAGGTAAAAGTGATGAATTCACTGAGCTAATTCTAACATATTCTCACAATCAAAACTCTTCAACTTCTCATGAGATTGAAGATAATATGGGCAATGAAACTGTTCCAGAGTCACTAGAGCAGTCCATGTCAGATCAGTCACAAGAACAGTCCATATTAGATCAGTCACCAGAGCAGTCAAGACTAGATCAGTCCTTATCAGATTTAAATGATGTAACAGGGATACCCAGTAATGCGGGATCTGATAAATCTACTATAATTCCCCGGGATAGTATTATATCAGTGAGTAGCCTTGAATCAGATGATTCGCGCGATGAAACTTACGTTCCAGGTGACACATCGATGGACAGTTCAGAGGAGTACACTGAAGTTGTGAACTTAGCATCGCAGTCTCCACACTTGTCCGAGATAAGCCGCTTTGATGACGAACCAGAGACAGTGGTACAAGCTTTGCAAGGAATAGAATCCAAGAAATGGAGAGATGCTATGTCAGATGAGTATAAATCATTTTTGGATAACAAATGCTGGACCATGACTGACTTGCCAGATGGGCAGAGACCTGTGAAGTGCAAGTGGGTTTATAAAAGGAAGAGAGGATTGAATGGAGAAGTATTGAAATATAAAGCTCGATTAGTAGCAAAAGGTTATACACAAAAATATGGCGTAAATTACAATGAAACTTTTTCACCAGTGGTGAGGTAATCAACTATTAGAATCTTGCTTGCTTTGGCCGCTGAGATGAATATGGAGATAGATCACCTTGATGTGAAGACTGCATTTTTGAATGGAGACCTCAAGGAGACCGTCTACATGGAACAGCCGGAGGGCTTTGAGGATAAAGAGAACCCGAACAAAGTCTATCGCCTGAATAAAGCGATTTATGGGCTCAAACAGGCTTCTAAGAGTTGGTATGAGAAGATAAATACAGTTTTAATAGAAAAACTTAACTTTAGAAAGTTTTCTTCAGAGCCATGTGTTTTTATGAAGAATCATGTTGGAACTGTGACCATTATAGCACTTTATGTTGATGACATAATCTTATTTTCGAATAACAAACAAGAGAAACTGAAAATTAAAGAGAAGCTTATGACTCAATTTGAAATGAAGGATCTAGGGCCAGCATATCACGTCCTTGGCATGAAACTATGCAGAAGGGATGGAAAGTTGACTTTAGATCAGTCTAGTTATATTCAAAGAGTGTTGGAGCGTTTCAAAATATCTGATTGCAAGCCAGCATGCACTCCTATGGAATCTGGGCTGAAGCTTGTAAAAGCAGATTGTAATGAAAATAATTTTCCGTATAGAGAATTAGTAGGATGTATAATGTACATTTCAGTTTGCACGAGGCCAGACATTGCTCATGCAGTCAGCATACTCAGTCAGTTCAACGATAGTTATGCTGAAATACACTGGAAGGCAGCAAAACGGGTGCTTAGATATCTGAAAGGTACGGTTAATCATTGTCTTACTTATGAAAAGAGTAGTATGGATGTCAGCGCCTACGTTGATGCAGATTGGGCCGCCAATGAGATAGATCGGAGGTCATTCACTGGGTTTGTCTTTAAAATAGGTAAGTCTACAGTATCATGGGAAAGCAGAAAACAAAAGACGGTCGCTCTTTCTAGCACGGAGGCGGAGTACATGGCACTCTCTGACGCATGTAAAGAGGCTTTGTTTATCAGAACTTTCTTGTATGAATGTTTAGGTACAAGTTGTAATATTACTATGTTTAATGATAGTCAATCAGCACAAAAACTTTGTGTTAATCCAATGTATCACTCTAGAACTAAGCATATTGATGTCAGACATCATTTCATTCGAGGAATTGTAAACAAAGGTATTATTGATTTAAATTATTTGTCTACCGATCAAATGACGGCTGATGTTTTAACTAAACCTTTAACTAAAGAGAAAACTGAAAAATTTGTCAGTCAACTTGGCTTAGCGGAGACAATTTAAATATTGTAAAATCAATTAATAATGTTACCTGTTCATTTTAAGTTGCATAAAAACTTTATAGCTTTTGTTTTAAGGGCCAGTTTGATAAATGATTGCATTGTTTAAGGGCCAGTGTTAGAAATGCAAACGGAACGCAATCATCTGCTGTCTCGTTCACTTATGTGTCATCTCCTTCTTGCACTGTCAACCGCCGCCATGTTAACTTGTGTGTCACCTCTCAATAATAAAATCCCTTCTAAATAAATCAATCTTGTCTCATTATAACCAATTCATCAGTGGCTTCAGTGTTATCAGTGCGTGATAAAAATAATGTAGTAAAACCAGTAGCATATGCTAGTAAAAAATTAAATGACACACAATCTCGCTATCTCACAATTGAAAAAGAGGCATATGCAATTGTTTTTGGTGTGACAAAATTTTACGAATTTATTTTTGGTAGACATTTTGAGCTGGAGACTGACAATGCCGCATTAGTCAGGATCTTTGGCCCTCACAAAGGAATCCCAAAAATGGCTTGTCGCAGACTACAACATTGGGCAATATTTTTGTCTGCTTTCAACTATACAGCACGTCACATTAGTACCAGCAACAATCCAGCCGACTACTTGTCACGATACCCACAGGGTGATTGCAATAGTAATAATGATGACCATCCTTTACTTAAAGAAGACAATTATGGTTACATACGTTTTATATCACTGTCCCAATTTGAATCATTAAACTGGAAAGACATTCAAAGTGAAACAAAAAATGATACCATATTAGCTACAGTAACCAGGTATTGTACAGACGGCTGGCCAAGCACTATAAGCAAAGTTTTAACAGAATTAAAACCTTATTATAATCGAAAAAATGAAATTTCGATAGATAAAGGCTGTCTTTTGTGGGGATATAGGGTAATGATTCCTAAGGCTTTAATAAACATTGTTTTAAATGATCTACATTCCAGTCATTTTGGCACAAACAAAATGAAACAGACTACCAGGTCATATTTTTGGTGGCCAACTATTGATAGCGACATAACTGATATAACAGGTTCATGTTTGATTTGCCTCCAAAATCGTAAAGCTCCAGAAAAAGTTCCATTAACCCCTTGGCCTGCTACAAAAAAGGTCTGGCAACGCCTTCATGCTGATTTTTTGGGTCCTTTATTTGGAAAAATGTTTTTGGTCATTATCGACAGTCATTCAAAATGGCCTGAAGCATTTATGCTTAGCAATATTACAGCATTAAAAACAATATCAGTTTTTAAGAATTTATTTCTTCGGTTTGGTTTCCCAAGGCATTTGGTAACGGATAATGGTGGGGCTTTTATAAGTCAAGATTTTAAAGAGTTTTGTCAAAGTGTTGGTATAAAACAGAGCTTTACACCTCCCCACTACCCCGCCACAAACGGGGCAGCTGAGAGGTTCGTCCAATCGTTTAAGAGTCATGTAACAAAAATTGTTGAAAGTAAAAATACATTACAACACGCTGTGGATCTTTTCCTTTTTGATTATAGGACATCAGTACATAGGGTAACGGGAAGTAGTCCTGCGAAACTAATTTATGGCCGGGAACTTAGGAATAGGTTTGATTTATTGCGACCAGAACCAACCATACAAGATCTTGTTATAAATGCAAATACTCAAGGAGGTGGAGGAAATAGGGCCGTACTCTTTCTAGAGGGAGAACAAGTAATGACCAGGGACTTCCGGAAAGGACATAAAAAATGGGTTCTAGGTAAAATTGCAAAAATAATAACACCCGGAATAACATATTTAATAGAAGTAGAGGGAAAAGAAGTGAAAAGACACGTTAATCAATTATTAAAATGTTCTCAGGATATGTCTTTATAGATTTAAAATAGGTATAGATAGTTGTAAGTGCATGATTAAATTAAATAAGTACGGTTTTAGTATTGTTACTTACTACAAGTTTCATTATTGTCAATTTAGAAAAGGCCGAGGAAGAGTGTAGTAACTCGGACCAAGGCTCTCTCTCTCATCTCCGTGTTTTATGTAAGACAGATGTCACTGCATAATTAATTAATAAACAGGTGTTTAAAGTGTATTGTTTGGTGTTAATTAATCATCTTCTAATAGCTTCATCTACCTAAAACCTATTGAATCTATTTGCTGTGTCAGTTACAGCAATTATTATGTTAATTCTATGTTTCGTGTAAATAGAACTCTGCAATTTTTGTTTGCATTTACATTCCCCCTCTTTATTATTAATTTTGTTAATATATTTCTTTTATTTTCACCCAAAGGTTGCCTGGGAGATATTGCTATAAGCAATAAGTGCCGCCTTTGTACAAAATATATGTCCTTTATTTTAAAATGTGTTGTAAAATATATATGTGAATGTACAAAAAGAGTAATAAATAAAATAAAATAAATAACTTTACTATTTCTCAAGACATCATAACAAGGCAGGGTGGGTTATCCTCTCCCCGTCTTTTTAACCTGTATATCAATAAGCTACTCGATGAGCTCAGCGGCACCAACGTCGGCTGTCATGTAGACGGAGTTAGCGTCAATAACATAAGCTACGCTGACGATATGGTGCTGCTGAGTCCATCGGTAGGCGCGCTGAGGAGGCTTCTTTCCATATGTCAATCGTATGTTGAGGCGCATGGCCTTAAGTACAACGCAAAAAAGAGCGAGTTTTTAGTATTTAAGGCAGGGTCTAAAACTTATCCTATTGTGCCTGAAGTCAAACTCAGCGGTACCTCGTTGTCCAGGGTCAAGCACTTCAAATACTTAGGGCACTGGGTTCGAGAGGACCTCAGTGATTGTATGGATATAGAGAGGAAGCGCAGGTCGCTGGCTGTCCGATGTAATATGCTTGCCCGCAGATTTGCACGGTGTACGAATCAGGTAAAGGTGACGCTCTTCAAAGCATATTGCTAGTCCTTTTACACGTGCAGTCCAGCGACAGCGACCTGCGGGTCCAGTATAATAATGCTTTCAGGATGCTGTTGGGGTTGCCGCGATACTGCAGCGCCTCTGTCATGTTCGCGGAAGCACACACAGATGGTTTCGCGGCAATCTTGCGAAAGCGCTGTGCGTCGCTGCTCAGTCGAACTCGAGCCAGCCCCAATAGTGTCCTGAAGGTATTATCTGATAGGTGGGACTCGCCCCTTCTTAAAAAGTGGATAGAGCTCCACAAGTCAATTTAATTTTAATACAACTTTTACTCGCCTGATCTCTTACTAACACTAGTTTATAAGTTATATTGTATTACTAACACTTTATGGATCCTGTCCGAAATAAATGATTTTATTATTATTATTATTATAACTCTTTGCTAAGATTAAAAAAAAACTGCAATGTAAAAAGCACTAATGCGATAATGTAAAGTAAAAAGCACGCGTGTTTAATATGCTGCATTATGATCCTAAGAACGATGCAATAAGGGCCACTTTATAAGCAAGTGTGTTGAAAATTATTTTTTCGTGTTCCCTACAAACGCAAGCCTAGCCCCGAGTCAATTATTAGAGGACGTCAAGATTTTATTTTGCTATATTAGCAAAAAGTGTTATCGATCCGTGTTACTGATTACTTACCAAGGCTCCAGTTGAGTTCAGAGTTCATCTGTATAAATAAAAGTCACCTTGTCTCTACTCGATGAGTACTAGATCTTGTATCTTGACACCCCACCAGACGGGGCAACAAAAGCTAAAAAATTCGGCTCCTTTTTCATGTAATGAAAATTAAATACCCTCAAACTTTCAAAATTATTTAAATTATTTTTTTATTCAATGTTCGTTTTTGTGTTAAATTTTACACAAGATATCCAAATTACAGATCTTTTATTTATTCCATATACGAGCTAGAGACCCGATTCCGTCTGCAAGCTAGAGACCCGTGACGTAGAGTCATTGACAGGGACAGTGACATTAGCCCTTTGACAGCTCTGCTCGTCGGTGTATATTCAATTCATTTGGCTTAGTTCTAAGTTCTACGGCTGAGATTCAGAGTGTATTTTGAGTCCGAACTCAATCTTACAAACGTCAAAAAGCGACGTGATCTCATACTAGAGTGACATTTGTAAGATTAAGTTCCTCTTGAGTTCGGACTCAAAATGCACTCTGAATCTCAGCCTACGAGTAATAAACCTAAATGTAATTTCAAGGCACTACAAATGGCACTTTTTGTGTACATGTACAGAATGGCGCTTTGAAATAGAGCAACGGAATGGTGCAGGTAGATACACAGGATGTTAAGATGATAACCTTTTTTACTAAAACAGGGTATTCTACCCATTAACTTTCTGCGACTGAGGTGGTAGTCTGTCAGACACCGTCGAACAAATAAAACGTGGCCAAATCGGAATATCACGTGATATAGCTCTGTCTCGCTCCGTACTTTCCCGAAACGGTTTGCGGCAACGGGCAATCAGGCCGCGCGGTGGCCACGAAGGGCCCAGGTTTGGCGTTACGATGTGTTGGTGTCCCACAGACGAAGTTCAGAAATAAGCCCCGATTCTGTCAGACGTTACCTCACAAAGATCTTATGATCCTCATAGTGTCTTTCAGTCGTTAGCTCAATAAAAGCATAGTGTCAACTTTTCTATGAGGCCAACAACCCTAAAATCGTAAAATAGAAACCATGCCCTTTTATACATATTGGTTGAATAGGTATTTTTAACTTTTCTATGGATTAGAGGATTTTCTTCCTGGATTTGAGGGCTTGCACCAGTTGTCCTGTGTCCGTTGTTCAGTAAAAGATAAATATGATATATAAGTAAATATGGATGTGAGCATCTCTGATCCGGGAGCTGTCGCTTGACGGGGCATTGCTCTACCAACTCAGCTATCTAAGTAAGTATCATCAAAAAATACCTGATCAGTTATATTTCAACGCGCCAACCGGTCCACGCCTGATTACACAAAACAAAGTAATTAAAGCTAGTGATGTGACTGCGGCCTGCGACCTGCGGAATTGCTGACTATGCCACGGCCTGATACAGTCGCGTCAATTAAATCCTGCAACGAAACCCTGATATACATACTCGTAGCTACTGAATTCAACTGCACCCGGAGTTTCAGTGTCCGCCAATGGACAAATAAACAAACATTTCCTTATTTATTTATTTATTTATTTATGAATTGAAAGAGCTAGGATGGGGTTATTATTTTCATTTGATGTCGGTGTAAATAAAATAATCGATTCCATACATTATATAAAGATATTCTAAACTACAATTCGAGATTCTCTATTTACAATATCCGTGGGTCACCGACTGTCACGTACTATTTAAAAACGTCTCATTTGTAGCAGGCGCTTCACGTCGAACGACTAGGGTACGGGGAATGAAGTGGACTGGACTTACCTACATCATACGCTACGTAGCGAGCAAGAGAGGACTGAGATCGTACGTACCACAGAGAGCAAAAGGGGACTGATGGAGTTGTAGCGGCAGGACAAGTCCTAACACGTGTCGGTGTCGGTGACGACGTCGCTGTCGGTGACGGGCTCGGGCTCGGGCTGCAGATGGCGGAGGGACACCGGCGCGGGGGCGGGCGCGGGGCCGAGCGGGCGGCGAGGCAGCGCGAGGCGCAGCTTGTTCCAGAACCAGGGCTCGTCGGCGCGCAGGTAGGTGTTGGTGGCGAGGTAGGCGCGCAGCTCCGGCTCCGCCTGCAGCCGCTCGGCGGGCACGTCCTGCAGCAGCAGCAGCACGAGCCGCGGCCGCGCGCTGCGCACCGTCAGCGCCAGCGCCGCCCGCAGCTCGGCCAGCGCCCACACGGAGCCCATGTACGCGGGCGACAGCACGGCCAGCGTGCGGCGCGAGGCCCGCACGGAGCGCGCGATCTGCGCCGGGATCCAGTCGCCCGCCACCCAGTCGCGCACGTGCACGCACACGCGCCAGCCGCCCGCCTCCAGCCGCGGCACCAGCGTGCGCTCCGTCCACGCGGCGTCCTCGTGCGAGTACGACACGAACACGTCAAACTGTCGCTGGTCGTCCGTCCCGTCCTCGTCGGCGTCGCGGCGGCAGCAACGCGCGTGCAGGAACGCCTTCACCAGGTGTCGGTAGCGCGCGTACAGCAGCGCCGCGCCCGCACCCGCCAGCAGCACCACGCCCAGCGCCGCCAGCCCCCCGCGCAGCGCCACCTGCCCTGCGCACAGCTCCCCCGCGCCCACGCCCCGCGCCGCGCGCCCGTCCGCGCACTGCACCGCCGCGTAGTCCGCCACCTGCCGACAGACGCGCCCGGTCAGCCACTCCCGCAAACACACTGTCACCCCCCTCGCAGAGAGCCACTCACCCGCTCGCTGTGGTCGCGCAGCGCGGCCAGCAGCGGTGCCGAGTCACAGTTGCAGCGCCACGGGTTGCCGGCGAGCCGCAGCACGCGCGGGCCCCGCTCTGACACGAGTGCTGACGTCACGCCCTCCTCCAGCGAGCTCAGCGAGTTGTTGCTCAGGTCCAGCTCCTGCAACACTCACACCGAGCTACTCACACACACGAGTCACTACACTCGGGATGGGCTGCTAGAATTGGAATAATCCCGGAATAGCCACACAACGATACAACATAATTACTACAAACATCGATAACTATCCCATCACTAGTAAATTCATATATTCATAGACAATGTGGCGCTTCATTTACATTATTTACAAGTTGTATTGAACCAGACTAAAACTAACCTGCAGTTGAGGAGAGAGGTCGTCGAGTGAGAGCGCGCGGATGCTATTCCCGGCGAGGCGCAGCGCGCGGGGAGGTGCGGCGAGGCGCGGGACGTGGCGCAGCGCGGCGCGCTCCAGCGTCAGGTGCAGCGGTGTGCGCCACTGCAGCAGCTCTGCGCTGAGCGCGCTGCACACGACACGCGTCACGTCAGGCGCCGCGGGGCGCACCGCGCACGAGCACTGCGCCGGGCACTCCGCCGGCTCCTCGAGCGACTCCGGCCGCAGCTCGGCCATTACCCTCCAAACCTTCCCATGGCCATACCAACTCTATGGTTTTTATGCCCAAACGCAGGGGGTATGCACGGCTCTCGGGATTTATGGTTACCCTGCTCTCTGCATTGCTTGAACCCCCTTACAAATTCTTTTTTTTTTTTGCCACAAAAATGTCCCTAGCCCGTCTCCCCCACTCTGAAGGAGTGGGAGCGGGCGTTTCTTTCGCTAATGCCCCATTCTGGGCTAAACAATACAAATTATAAATAGCGCCACAGTAATAACTTGCTGAAACCTCGTTGCAGTCGATGACAATCCGCTCTCATGATATAAATATATATATATATATGTTTATTTTATTAATATATTGTTCCAAATTTGCGTCTTCTACTTAACCGCACTCCCATAGCCTTCGCTTGCGATGCCATGCGTGCGCGAATTTCTTGAGCAGCCGGAAGTTAGCCTCCGAGGAGACCAGGTCGCAGGGATGGCAAGGCCACGTCTCACCAGCTCGGCCAGTGGGGTGCCGTCCGCGCAGCGCGCGCCCGCCAGCGTGAGACGGGGCGCGGGGAGGCGGGGGGGCGAGCGCAGCGCCAACACGAGCCAGTACACCACGCAGTCACAGCGCAGCCGCACACCCGCCAGCTCCAGCCGCGTGCCCCGGTACAGGCCCGCCTGCCACACACGCACACATCACTCTCCCGGTTACCGCACACTAGCAAGTAGGTACCTACACTACACGACACGTACCTGCTCGGTGGCGTTGAGCGCGGCTCGCATCTCCTGGAAGTCTAGATACGAGTACTGCAGCTCCCGCACGGGGTTGTGTGAGAGGTCGACGCGGGCGTCCCCCGCGCCCCCCGCACCGTCCCCACTGCCCACGCGCACCCACCTCAGGTCGTCCGCCTATACAAACAAAAGTAAACTGTATGAAGTCTACTCACAACATCTCCACAATTCTATCTGAAAATTATTTTATATATTCTTTTTATTTCTTAAATGTTCGGACACAAACAGTCACACAAAAGAAACATTTACAAGGTTTACACTGATAATATGGTAATACTGAAATTATGGTATTTTTTTATGAAAAGGATAAAATACAGCTGGGGGAGTAGCACTGACATTCAAAAAATATTCTTGCTCCAAAAAGATGTATAAGGATACTTGGTGGATGACTCATGCAGGAAAATGTTTGTAGATTTGCAAATTCACACCATCACTGCACTTTATGCATTGAGCTGTGTAATTTGGTCAAAAGATATCCTGACAAATTTCCATGTAGAAAGGCCGCTAGTAAGAGGCTTATTGAAAAATATAAATATGACCTAGCTATTCCATCGTCTAGAACTATAAACGTGTTTAATAGCCTACCTGGTGAAATTAAATCACTCACAGGTAGTAAATTTCAAATTAAATTGAAGAGGTACTTAGTTGCAATGTGTCCCTACAGCCTAACAGAATTCTATAATCACAAAAAGCAAATGACATAAATGTTGTACGTATTAAATTTTTATTATGTATTAAATACTTTTTTTAAATTACTGACATTCAATAAGCTGTATAATAACAATTAGAATCTGTGCTTATAACTATTTGTGAGTGATTGTTAATTACTATCTAATTACTATCTATAATTATAATATAACTTTGTGTGTGTGTGGGAATTCTCTATTACATTACATTACAGTGCAAGTGAGGTACATACGTACCTATTTAGATACACGTTTTGGAGTTCGACGGATTAAACTGCATAAACTGAGCTTGCAGGCCAGTTAACCCCTGACAGGAGAGTACCAGCAATTCAAGTAAGATCTTTCCATATATTTTCGCTTCCTCTGCATTTGCATCAATCATAATGGAAAACTTACTTGACTGTCAATCTAAAATTCTCGAGGAGATTAAGAGAATCTTGTCGAATTTTAAAAAGGACTCCCGGTCTAGAAAGACCGCCGAGTACATTGGAGTGAGAGTTAGCGCTTTAGATAAACTTTGGAGCGAGTTTGTAGCTAACCATTCGAAGCTAGAGACGGTGGAGGATAAAAGTCACCAATATTTTCGAGAGAATAATGTCGAGTTTGTAAAAAGTCTCTATTCCAGTACTCGCGAAACAATTGTATCATTCAAAATTGACCAGCCAATTACGTTTGACACGCAGAGTAACTATGCGCGCTCTAGTGACACCGACACTACACAAGGTGACAAAATTTCCGAGTTAAAGAGAAGTCTTATGGCAAATTTTCGTGCATTTTATAAATTAATTAAAGGTACCTGCATAGACAATCTTTATGACAAGTGGGAAATCGAAGACGAGATAAAAAGCCTGCAATCGCGTTGGGAAATAATCGTCCAACTACATTTGCAAATAGATACCTTATTGGCAGGCTCTGAGGCAGGTTATGAGACCGAATACACGGAACTTGAAATATCATATAAAGACATAAAGAAAAGCCTAAATAAAAAACTGTCATCCTTTTGTGCTCAGCAAGAATCAACACCGAAAATTAATATTCCCAACTTTTATGGCGATTATATGCAGTGGCCTACCTTTATGGATCTGTACATATTCCGAAGCCATACATAACAACCCTAATCTCAGTAAGACCCAGAAAATGCAACACCTGAAGGGAAAACTTAAAGGTGAAGCTGGGCAACTAGTACAGCATTTACGTGTAACTGCAGACAATTACGACACATGTTCGGAGTTTTTGACACATAGGTACAATAATAAGCAGCTACTATTTACAGCTCAGTTACAGCTACTTCTGACCCAACCAAAAATTACGAATCAATCTGCACTTGAGCTTAAAAAGCTCTTAGACACCTCTATGGAAGCAATACATGCCATGCATAACTTAGGGATCAACACTACAACATGGGACCCTTTCTTAGTGCATATCTTGTGCGATAAGCTTGACACTGAAACTTACGCTGATTATGTGGAGGCCAGAAAAGACCCCCGAGACTTGCCTGCACTTGACGAGTTTATGGAGATCTTGGAGGGCAAATGTATTGCATTAGAACCCATTAACAGTAAAAACCATGTGCAAACGAAAGGTAAAAATCGTCAAATTAACTCTCACACCCAGTACAAGCCACAACAATACGAAAAGAGATTGACGAAACCCTCAACGAATAACTACGTTTTTCACGCAGGGAACCCCAATACATGCCCATTTTGCAACAGCAATCACGCGCTTTACCAATGTAAAAAGTTTTTAAGTATGTCACCGAATGGACAATTAAATTCAATTTCGAAATTGAATATTTGCAAAAATTGTCTCTACGTACATCACAAAAATTATTGCAATTCCGAGAAAAGATGCAGGGAATGCAACGATGCACTATTATCATTCACTAACCTCAGCGCGTCATCGACTTTAGGCAATCAGCAAAAGAAGTCAAACTATACAGCGGGATCCGATGACGAAGTTATTTTACCAACTGCATTGATTAACGTTTTATCTCATGATGGAGCGTATTTAACCCTGAGGGCCCTGGTCGATCAGGCCAGCCAAACATCAATTTTAATTGAGGATGCTGCCCAGAGACTTGGATTGACAAGGCAACAGTATAACGCAAGTATCAAGGGCGTAGGGACTTTATCACATAAATGCAGAGGTAAAGTTCAGTTAACATGCAAATCACGACTTAGTGATTATCAATTTCACACGGAAGCTTTAGTGATGTCACGTGTTGTCGGAAACCTTCCTAACGCATCATTTGACAGAAGAGATTTGCAGCACATCAAGCATCTTTCACTTGCAAATCCTGATTATAACATTTCAAGGCCAATCGACATTCTTTTGGATTCTGAAATTTATTCCAAGATCCTTATGAACGGGTTACTGAAAGGCCCTGGTCGGGAACCTATTGCACAACAGACAAACCTAGGCTGGATTCTGTCTGGTAGTTCAGGTGTGGTCAAATCTTACAACTGTCACGTTATTGTGAATAATATGAAGGAAATAGAAAAATATTGGGAGATAGAAGACATTACAAATGACACAAATATTGCATTGACACCGCAAGAACAATTTTGCGAAGAATTTTACAAAAAGACAACCTTGCAAATGGACGGTACCAAGTTCAATATCCGATGAAAGAAAACTTTACACAGTATTTGGGTAATTCAAAAGTACAAGCAACAGCACAATTCCTGCAATTAGAGAAGAGGTTAGCAAGAGATTCATCACTCTCAGAAAGCTACAAAAAGTTTATCGACGAGTATCTGCATTTAGGTCATATGAGAAGATGTGAAGCAAAGAATACACTGACAACAGAATGTTTCTTACCCCACCATGCAGTGACTAAGGAAGATTCGAGCACCACGAAGCTTCGTGTGGTATTCAATGCTAGTCCAAAAACGACTACGGTTCCTCCTAATTTAGATAGATACAGCCTCAATGATCTGATGGAATGTGGACCAAAACTGCATAACGATTTACAAGCATTACTGATAAAATGGAGATTACACAGATATGTATTTACAGCGGATTGCGAGAAGATGTACCGAATGATCATGGTCGCGGATACCGACCGAAAATTTCAAAAAATAATATGGAGAGGCAATCCTCAGCATCCTTTAGCTGGTAGAAAATACTAAATAGTATTAAGCTCGCCTGTGTACAAAAATTTTATAGTGTGCAATAAAGAATTTTATTATTATTATTATTATTTACAAGAATATGAACTTTGCACTTTGACATACGGCACAAAATCTGCACCGTTCCTTGCATTACGAACGTTGAAGCAAGTGTCTGAAGACGAACCGACGTACAAATTAGGAGGTACAGTACTGCAGAATGACATCTACATGGATGATGTACTAAGTGGAGCTGATAGCTTGGACACAGCCCAAAACATGCAATGTGAGCTCATAGAAATGTTGGGAAAAGCAGGGCTCAACATTCGTAAATGGGCAAGCAATGACATAGCACTTCTACAAAATTTGACAGAGGAGCAGCTCAATCCCTCGGTGATGGACTTCAACAATGCAGAAGTAACCAAGATCCTCGGATTACAGTGGGTTCCTACAACTGACAACTTTCAATTCAAGATAAAAATTTGCATGAATACCGACAAGCCACACACAAAAAGGATGTTACTATCTGACATCTCAAAGATCTTTGATCCACTAGGTTGGCTATCACCTGTAACTGTCAAGGCTAAGTTGTTGTTCCAAACACTATGGACTACCAACTGTGACTGGGATGACGTAATACAACATCCAGTACAAAGGGAATGGGACCAATTTGGGAAATAAATAAACATCATTGAACAGCTTGAGATACCCAGGTGGACAGGTGATACCTCCAGCGTATGTCAATTACATGGCTTCTGTGATGCGTCAGAAAAGATGTACGCATGTTCGATATACGTAACTACCATCAACTCTGACAACAAAAGGGTAAGCAGACTTCTAGTGGCGAAAACAAAACTTGCACCTTCAAAAAGTAAATTGACACTTCCAAAACTAGAATTATCTGGCGCACTACTTCTAGCAAAATTATTTGAAAAGGTTCTAAGATCATTTAATAACCAGCATAAAATTAGTACCTACGCGTGGACAGATTCAATTATAGTCCTCGGATGGCTTAACGGAGATGCATCCAGATGGAAAATGTTTGTCGCAAATAGAGTGAAACAAATAACTAGCGTTATTCCCGCAAAAAGTTGGAATCACGTATCATCAGAAAACAATACTGCGCTATGGGAGGAATGACCGCTGCCCAGCTGATGAAACATGATCTATGGTGGCATGGGCCAAGTTGGCTACAAACATTTCATTCCAACAACATTACAAGTACACGATATGAGTCACCGCAAATCGAAGAAAAAATTAACAAAGCATGTTTCACACACACTCTCCCATCATCAATTGTAATAGAATTGTTATACAAATACAGTGACATTGACCACATTGCCAGGATCATAGCATGGATATTAAGGTTTGGAAAGAGTAAAAATGATACTAGAAGCTGCACTGCATATTTGACAACAAACGAAATATTAACTGCATATGACGTTATTATAAGAAATATACAAATGCATGAATTCAGCGACGAAAGGTCGCGCCTGCAAACAAATAAAGGTTTGAGTTCAAAGAGCAACATTTTAAGCTTAAATCCTTATTTGGATAAAAACAACATAATGCGCGTCGGAAGACGATTAAGAAACGCAATTATAAAAGATGACAGTAAAAATCCGATCATTCTTACAAGCCACAGCAGACTGACAGAGCTCATTATTAATCAAGCCCACAAACAAACATTACATGGGAGCCCACGACTGACATTATGCCATCTCAGACAAAGGTCATCTCAGACAAAGATCATTAGTGGATATCGCACAGTTAAAAAACAACTGCATCGCTGCGTCATTTGTCAAAGGTTTAAATCACAACAACAACACCAACTGATGGCAGATCTACCAGCACCACGAGTGACGCCTTCACGTCCATTTACCCATGTGGGGGTGGACTTCACAGGAAATGTTGAGATTCAGGCGAATAAAGGACGAGGTATACGAACACTTAAGGCGTACATTTCTGTTTTCGTATGCCTGGCCACGAAAGCAATCCATCTTGAACTAGTGTCAGACCTCAGCACAATCTCCTTTTTGGCAGCATTGAAGCGCTTCTGTTCACGAAGAGGAAAGCCGTCTGATATTTACAGCGATAACGGGACTAATTTCGTCGGTGCAAACAAGGTACTTAAACGGGAATACAAGGAGATTTTAAAATGCATTGACAACGACTGTCTGAGGAAGATAAATGAACAAGGGATCCGATGGCACCTAAATGTTCCAAAATTTCCATCAGGAGGTGGACTTTGGGAAGCGGCTGTCAAGAGCATGAAGCATCACCTTAAGAGGGTGATATGTGATCAAAAATTGACATACGAAGAATTTATGACTCTTCTCTGTCAAATTGAAGCATGGTTGAATTCAAGACCACTTTGCCAACTGACAGAGAGCACGGATGACCTTGAAGTTCTAACACCAGGGCACTTTCTTATCAGTGACCCGATGTTATCAATTGCAGAACCAGAGAACACTAATGTTGATTTAAGATCAAGATGGCAAATTGTGCAACAAATGAAAAAGGCATTCTGGAAAAAGTGGTCTGAAGAATACCTGCAACAACAGCAAGCACGGCATAAATGGAGAACACCAACAAAAAACGTCCAAATTAATGACATCGTTTGCATAAATGAAGATAACTTATCTCCAGGAAAATGGGCACTGGGGAGAGTAATTACATTGCATCCAGGAAAAGATGGGTATGTGAGAGTAGTTACTTTGAAAACAAAGCATGGGTTGATAAAAAGGCCGTTGGTAAAACTGGCACCGTTACTGACAAATGAAAACAACAGTGAACAAAAAGATTTTGCAACTGATACTGCACCTACAAAAAGACGAAGTGTCAAGAAAACCTCCCTGAAAACTTATTTCATAAATGCATTGCTTCTGTTTTTAACGTTGTTTACATCGTCACTACAACAAGCATCTCCTATGTTTAAAGTAACTGAGTTTCAAGTGAACCAATCGCTATACTTTGACAGAGTGTCGAGTATGCAACAAATTAAGGATACTTGGATTCTTATTATCTACTACAACATGACAACGTACTGGCAACATACAGAAAACCTACAAACATATGTGACTCATTTAAAGGGGATGAAAAAAGAAGATTGGGTTATGCAATTTCAAGCTATGGCCATGCAGCTAGACCATAGCATGAGTGAGTTGCAATACTACAACAGCATCCTTAAGTACCAGAATGTATCAAGCAGTATATCGAGAACTAGACGAGGACTTATCAACGGAGTTGGCTACCTAGCAAATGAGTTATTCGGTGTGTTAGGCGAAAGATTTGCGCAAAAATATGAAAATGACATCAAGACCATAGAGGGTAATGAAAATCATCTTTTACATCTGTTAAAGAATCAAACCTCTATCCTCGAAGCAGAACAGAACATCGTCATGCGTAATGAGGCGATCATGAACAAACAATTTTCTTTAATAAATGAGCACTGGAAAAATACAACGCAAAATATAAACAAGCTGGAACTTGCTACCCAAACTGCATTTTACGTGTTAACTAGTTCCATCATTGCAAACAATTTACTTTCGGAAATGAGAAGAATACAAGAGACCCTAATCGACCTCGCAGCAGATATATATCAAGGACACTTGAACATCCATTTGTTTACACCAAAGTTATTGCAAGACCAACTAGATATCATTTTTCCTCATTTACCGGAAGACCGTGCGCTGCCAGTAACGAGAGACAATATCCGTGACATTTACAAATTAATAAAACCGCATGCACGAGTCACAGAAAGTTATCTCATCATAGAGATTAAAATACCACTTATAAGTAAGGAACAATACGAGCTAGACAAAATTTACAGCATTCCGCAAATAAGAGATGACAAAAGGATTCTTAATATTATCCCTTTATCAGACTACATTGCATATAATATTAAAAAGGACTCCTTCGTCCTAGTGAATTCAGCCAATTTACGAAACTGCATACATATGAATGATCAAAAGTCATTGTGCACCTTAAACCATGCAGAATACAGCATAGAATTACATCAAAACAATATAAAATTGTTTACAAACAGTAAATATGACACCTTCTGTCGGTCTGAAATAAAGGCTTGTGCCGATAAGTGGATAGAACTGCACGATAGTAATACCTGGATGTTTACATGTTGTCAGAAATGCTACGTGCGCATTTTGTGCCCTCCTGGGCTCACGTCGCATCACTTCTATGGAGTCGGAATGATAACACTCGGGCAAGGATGCGTAATGAAAGCCGATTCAATTATGATATATGCAAACAACAATAAACTTACTGGCAGGCTAGCGCTACAGCAAGAAATTTATATTCCATCAATATCTTCTTTGAACGGGATTATGAACACATCTACAGACAATTTCACGTATCAAGCGGAAGGCCATTTGGAGCAATTTGAAAAGATTAATAGAGACTTGAAGCAGCTGAGAGAGCAGTCAACACTAGATAATGGTCTATCCAGTCATGATTTGAACCACTACATCGGGACAGCAGTGTTATTCGGGATACTCAGCATCATCGCAGTGGCTGCTGGGTGTTATGTATGTCGTTCAAAGCGGACAAAAAACAAAAAAGTGATGTGTGTGCAAGAGCCGAGAGTGATAAGTGTTCAGTCAGTTCCTATGCAAAACCTCAATACCGGCTCTCAGTGTAATAAGATTCGTAAGTCAAAAAGTGTTGTGAATTTTGATACGAATATTGACGATATATAGAGACATTATTAATTTTTATGGACCATGTTATTTTAATTACTTTTATTTTACATTACAAATGCAAGTCTGCATGTTAATAGCACATTCACCTAAACATTTATTTCTGCACGAGCTTTTATTGTTTACATATACAGTTTCTACAATCTACGAGCGCACGTGATCATTATTTGTAGTTGTAAACGTAAATACATAATTGCGTTAGTGTGTGTACCCGACGGAGCGGTCAGTAGCGAGCGAGCCATCGTTCGAGTTACTTGTGCATAGTGTTTTCACGCTGCTAATGTGCATGAAGTACCATCAGCATGTCAAATCACACGGGTGAAGGAAAATGCAAAGTAATTCATAGCGAGGTAAGATTTTTTATTCATTTTAAAACTTATTAAAGGTAATTTTCTAGTTCGATAAAGTCCGGTTTGTGGATCGCGTTTGATATTTAAAAATTTTTCTCGAGAAAAGATATCGTGTCAAATTTTTTTTAAAACAAATGTTAAAAATCTATCAAATAAAAATAGTTATTTATTATTTTCAGGGACTCGCCATTATTGCTCGAGTGTATCACTTTCTTCAAGACGAGTATAATTTTATGAAAGCAAACAATGTGGATAATTGTGATTTAAGTCCTTTGGCTAATATACGGAAACGTACTGCTGAAGCTACAGGAGTCAGTGAACGCACTGTAAGTACAATTTTAAAAGAAGAAAAAGAGCTGCCATCTTCTTCTGCAGGTTTTACCTCACCTATGAAAAAACGACGTAAGAGAAATAATAAATTTGATTTAGACAACATGAACCTTGAAATTATTCGTACTAAGAATACATGAAGTATTTTGATTATGATTTCCAGTTTATTATAAATGTTGGAGAAGATGATGAAAGTGACAATGACAGTGAGGATGATGATAGTGACAGTGTAGAAACATTAGATGAAGGATTGATATAAATTATGTATGTTAATCATATTAATTGACAGATCTTTTTATTTTGTGTAAAGATATGTTTAGGTTTAATTTCTTTTGTGTTTATTTAATTTTCTACCTGTAATTAATTATATATATATATATATATATATAACTTTAAAGGTGTTGACTTTCATTTATTTTGACCAATCCTCATAAATATAAAGACCTTAAAATTAAAAAAATTGGAAATATCCACAACTTCAATGAATTAATTTTTGTTTGCTAACCGTACGCACGGTCACTGTCACGCCTACATTGACGCATAAACAGATTGGTCCCCCACACAACTAAAGGCGCCGTGCGCTTGTAGATTGCAAGTACTATAGTTATGCTTATACTTGTACTTTGTTTTTACAATTGGTGTTATTATTGTTGCTCAGTTGTTACCATGTTTAAGATGTTTTTGTGCTTCTTTAGAGTGGGCAGTATGTACGATGCACTTACGTACATGCTGACATGTGTAACCTACATTATCAAAACTGCGTTATTAGCAATAGATTTAATTATACATTATTTTGTAATATTATATTAGAGAGTTCATTAAACCACCGCCGCGAACACGCGCCTTTAATTTAACATCTTACATAGTTTTTTTCGCGAGTACTGGAATAGAGAATACGTAAGTGCATCGTACACCTTATTTAAGAAATTCCGACATTCAACAACAGCTTTATATAAAGAATTCTCTGTCCTCACAATTCGACAACTTTATATCAATAATATAATATTGAGTCAACATAAAATCTTAGGCCAGTGTGATGTTTTAAAAAGAAGACAAAACATAATTTACAAGGTTCCTTTGTGCAGAACCAGATTTTCACCGAAGTTTTTACACTTCCGTGGACCTTACTTGTATAATAAAATAAGCAAAAACATTAAGTTAAATGATAAGACAATTTTTAAATGTAAGAAGTTAATTGAAGATTATCTTAGTAAGTTAGACTATAAAAGTACAGAGGACATAATCAAAATAATATCATGAAAAAGAAATAATGAAGTTTTTGTTGACAGATAGACATGCTCATCTACAATATAATATAATAAACAAATCAATTTAGTAAAATAATTTAAAAACAATATATGTGTATGCATAATTCTTACGTATTTTTAATTTTAGTTATATATATACATATATAATAGTATGATGATATGTACAATTTATTTATAAAATAAAGCTACCTTCAACCACATAGATTTATAAATACATATGTATGTATATATATCAATTTTGTTAATGTCGCATGATTGCATGTTATTTTCTCATTTTAATACAAAATTTTATCATTTAATTATGTAAATAAATGTAATTTGAATGAAAATGTACTTTACTATTTACCATAGAGCTGAAAACCTAGTTTTTATTATGGGTACATATAAACAGTGGAGGGTAATGGGCGCTGCTCTGCCGTAGAACAGTTTCAACTAGCACGGAGAGCAGAGATCACTATCCTGAACTCTTTATAGCCTTGTTTTTAAATTGTTTTTAGTTTTACTATATTATAAGAAGTATAATTGTATAACTAGGCTAAATTATGAGTCAATAAACGATTATTCTATTCTATTCTATTCTATTCTGATAAGAAGATAAGTTTACTAAAGATGGAGACTGAAAACCTAATAGATAGAATTAAACAACTAATCGGGAATGAAACAAAGGAAGCGGATGAAAAAGAGATATTAAGACAGGAAAATAATGATTTAAATAGGCAACTTAGTGAAGAAAGAGACAAAATTCCAAATTGCAAACAGAATTATCTGATTGCTTTACAAAAAGTCTATTATCACCCAAAAACATAACAGGATCATCAGATATTGAAAGTATGGAAATTATCACGCCACTGAAAAAGAAAATTGAAAAAAGCGAACATGAAATCTTAGCACTTACGCTAAAAATCCGAGACCTGGAAACTGAAAATGAACGATTGTGTGAGACAATAGCAACCTATTCATTTGGCCAAGAAAATGAAATACAAAGTGACAACAAGAAATTTGAAAATGAATGTAAGGTTCTACTAATAAGAAAATTTAAAAAATTACAATCTGCCTAAGTAGAACACTAAAGTAGAAAAATGAAATATTAAACAAATTAAATGCAATGAAACTCAAGGAAGTAAGTTTAAGCAAGATACAACAAACGATACTGATTTTAAAGAAAAAAATACAATGTTTACAAACTACAAATGAAAAGCCTACCATTGAAGATGATCGTACAAATAATAATTTTAATATAGACTCCTGTAGAGATAAGGAAATGGAAAATTATAAATGTAGGTATGAATAAACCAAATAAACCGAAACTACTTCTTCTATCTGACTTACATGGCACAGAATTAACATTTACACTACCAAAATTGAGAAATAATGATTACGATTTCACCGCTGACATAATTCACCTCGGAACGACGGCTAGAACTCTACAGAATATATAAATAAAAACAAAGGGCTACACTGATAAAGACTGTGTTGTTATTATGTATGGTGGAAGCGACTTTAGTGTTAACAATATAAACTACGTGATGTAAAGTTAACGCACACAAATGTTGTTTTATGCAACATACCCTGTAGCGTTGCAACTAATTCAGAGAACTTTAATAATTTTATGTGCGAACTTAATTCCCAACTAATGATTTAGGTAAACAATTCAAGAATGTTAAGTATCAGGTAATTGATAACAACTTAGAAACAAAGGATTTCCATAGTAACGGATTTAAGCTTAAACAAAGTGGAAAATTTAAGGTTGCACGTTCACTTAACCAATGTCTTAAAACCATCAATGTACAATTTTATAATAGTCTTAATTTTTTAGGGAAACGATGAATCATGACAAACTATCTGTATTACATTTAAACATTTATCGTTTAAGAAAAAAAAATGTTAAGCTTAGAAGCCTTTATTGAACTGGAGCTCAATAAAAAACCCTCCATTATCTGCATAACAGAAACATGGTTGGAGCCATGTGAACATGAAGTACTTAATTTACCTGGGTACACCATAGCATCTCATTCCTCTAGATCCGAGACTAAAGGTGGTGGTATCATCATATTTGTCAAAAATTAACTAATGCCTGGAGTTAAAATAGTAAATGTTGATAAATATAATATAGAAAAGCTATTTGAAGTTTGTGCTATCTCGATTCTTCTACCAAATGCTTCTAAAATTCAAATTATTAATTGAACTTACTGATACAAAAGCATAAGTCACTGTCTTACTATCCCACGAACAAAAGAAGAAAAGATATCGTTGACTCATACAGTGTTAAAACAAAGTTTGCAATGCATCAATTTAAAAAACAATCTGTTTACATTTACAATAAAGTAAACAAGCTACTTAACATCTACCCACTACTATTATTTGATTGCAAAAAGAAAGTCACCGAGTGGTTATTGACCTTGAATTATGAAGAAATTCCAGGCGATTCTTTATCATATGTTCTAAAGATTTGGCTAAACAGCAAGATAGCGCAACTGGTCTGTGAGAGGAAGGATCAGAAGGATCCTTACCTGATTTTAAAATAGGAAGAATAATCTGAGAGTGCCATTCCACGGGAGTGACCCCACTTTCAAAAAAGTTATTAATTAAATCTAGGAAAAACATTTTTGACGTATCAGAAGTATTGATAATAAAAGAATAAGGGATATTATCCAAACCTGGAGTGGAATCAATAAGGCCGTCCAAAGCTAGTTGAAGTTCAATAAAAGAGAAAGGAGAATTCATTGAGTCCAAACTGTTGTAGAGACTAGATTGAGAAGGCATCACAGAGAAGGAGGAAAAAGGGGGAGTGCATGGAGGACCAGGGGGAGCCAGACGATCAGCAAAAGCCGTTATCCAAGAATCAGGATCATTGGATGATATATTTTGAGCGTAAAGAGATCCACGAAATCTTCTTATGCTGCGCCAGACTAGAGAAACCGGAGTACGTGGAGACAAATTCTCACAAAAACGGTTCCATCCCTCCTTCTTTTTCTTGGACAATAGTCTTTTAGCCTGAGCTGCAGCTTGTTGATATGCTAGAAAGTTTTTCATTGACATGTCAGCATTATAACCCTTTTCTGCCAAGGTTCTTTTCCTAACAGCAGCAGTGCACTCTGGATCCCACCAAGGGGAAGAGAGTTTACGACGTGAAGGATTTTTGATAGGAATGTGCTCATTAGCACAAGAAGTAAGGATTCCTGCAAATTCAGAGTAATTAGCCAGGAAGTTAGAACTGGAAGTGGGGGAAAGAGATGAAATTTTTTCACTAACAGAGGAAGAAAAACTCGCCCAGTCAGCCTTATTGAGTCTATATTTTAATAGTGGAGAATCATTGCTATGAGTTACAGAGGAATTAGGAATAGAAATCAGAATGGGAAAATGATCACTACCATAAGTGAGGGGAAGAACTTTCCAGTTCAAAACAGAAGAAAGAGAAGGGGAGCATAGAGATATATCAACAGCACTACCAGAATTCTCAGTAGGTCGAGCACGACGAGTAGGAGTACCATCATTCAAGATGCACACATTAAGCAAGTCAAACATTTCCACAAGATCACTACCAAAACAGTCAGTCTTATATGACCATGAGATGTGATGACCATTAAAGTCACCCATAACAATAATAGGGTTGGGCAGGGATGAGATTATAGAGAAAAGCTCTGGAATAACAGATGTTTTTGGATCTGCTATATAAATCGATAGGATTGACATATTACGAAATTTAATGGCCACAGCATTAATTTCTTGACTGTGAGGGGGAAGGAGAATTTGAGAAAAATTCAGGCAACGCCTGACAAAGATTGCAGAACCCGCATATCCGTCATCTCTGTCATCCCGGAGACAAGAATAGCCTGGGATCCTAAAACGGAAACCCGGAGCCAACCAAGTCTCCGAGACGGCAATGACAACCGGGCTGTGTTTGTTAATTAAATATAACAGATCAGATTTTTTTGTGGAAACACTTCTAGTGTTCCACTGGAGAAGATGATCTACCGTCGAGTCCACCAGAGCCATGGTTATTAATAAGCATAAAGATTTCATTTAATTTTGAGGCAACGTTGGACGGTACAGTAGACTCACTACACTTTGAAATTATATTTATCAGGGTAGCTAACAATAGCTCCATGAGGTTGTCATTTGGGGAAATTTTGGGGGATTGTAAAGCACAACCATTAGATTGAGCTGAAGGTACCACGGAAATAATTTCCGAATGAGCCACACGATCATAACCCTTACTCATAGCTGGTCTGGGACGAGGAGGGGTGAAAACAGTCTTTTTATATGAGGAGCTGACGGCCCTTGAGAAAGAGCCCAATTGCGAAGGAGGAAAATCTGGGCCTGAAGATGGAATTTCTTGTGCAAGTTCCACATAAGGTCTACGGACTGCTGCGAACCTAGAAGAGGCATCTGCGTATGAAACACTTTCCTGCGACATGACCATTTTGATGGATTTCTGTCGGTTTTGCTCTGGGCAAATTTTATTGGTTGAAAAGTGAGACCCCGAGCAATAAATACACGTAGCCTGATCTTCAGGGACCTTGCATCCCTGTCCTATGTGAGGCTGGGCACAGCGAAAGCACCGAGGTTTGGAACGACACTGTGCTCCAATATGACCAAATCTACAACAACTCAGACACTGGATAGTTGGTAGGTGATATGTCTCGACCGGTAGGGAAGTGTAGAAACAAAATATTCTATTAGGGAGGATCTGGCCTCTAAATGTTAGCACAACAGATTGAGTGGGGATCCAGGAAGGTGTACCATCTGTTAAAACTTTTCTATTGAGACGTCTAGCCTTTAATATAAGACCACAGGCCTCAGGGAGCTCGACTGACTCCACAAACTCATCCATGGACCAGTCTAATGGAACATTTTTCACAAGGCCCATCCGGGTAATGTTGTATGAAGGGATCTGAGCAATATATTTGTGAGATTTTAGTGAGGAATCCCCTACAAAATTATTAGCATCCTGCCCAGATTTAAACTCGACAGAGATCCTATTACGTCCCACACTTTATAATTAATAATTATAAAGCAAAGGCACCAAAAGGTAATATTGATGAAGTTAAAGTTAATGGTCGTCTAATAAAAGACCCAAAGGAAATAGCTCAATCTTTCTCAAACTCAAACTCAAACTCAATTTATTAATAAATAAAATTATTTACAGGTCAATTGTTAGGTCAGGTTATATGATATGACATTCGTTATTTTATTACAATAAATTATACTTAACGTTAAAAATATTATACTTAACATTTAAATCTTTAACAAATTATATTCATTATGATTATAGTATTTTACATTTTACATTATTTTCTGAAATTTAAATTTAATTAATTTTTAGTTTATTTTGTATTTGTTGAAGTGTAATATTCCTTAACACTATAGAACGATTTTTCAATTAGCCATGCTCTTAGTTTAGTTAGGAATGTTGTGGTTTCTTTACAAGATTTGATTGCATCAGGAAGCGCATTGTATATTTTTGATCCTGCTATATAGACGGACTTTGTGGATTTAGATAATTTATGTTTAGGTATATGGAGTTTATTAGAGTGGCGGGTTAGGTAGGATTGGAAAGATGCTTTTGTAGGAAAAGTAACTGGGTTTTCTCTTACAAACTTTGAAACGTTGTAGATGTATTGTGAAGTCATGGTTAAAATTTTCAGCTTTATAAATAAAGGTTTAGCGTGTTCGTCTAGAGGTACATGAGAAAGTATTCTGATAGCCCTTTTTTGCAGTATGAAAGGACGTTTACACTCGGCAGCATCTCCCCAGAGCTCCAACCCATAGCACAGCACCGAGTGGAAAAGTGAGAAGTAGCAAGAGCGTACTTCTTTAGTTGGGAGTATTACGGACAGACGACGGAGAGCGAAACAAGCTCCGCTCAGTCTTCCACAAAGCGCTGAGATGTGAGGTTCCCAAGTGAGAGCAGAGTCCACTATTATGCCTAGGAATTTTGTATGTTTTATCTGCTTCAGAGTGTCACCATTTATATTAATTGATAGAGGTCTAGGAGGGGGGCCCCCTAGGTTGAAATAAAGTAACTGAGTTTTTGATAGGTTTAGAACCAAACCGTTCACATTAAACCAGTTTTGTAGGCTAGATATATCTCTATAGATTTCAATTTCTAGGTTGGGTGTGCAGTCACCTGTTAAAATATCGCATGCGTCATCAGCAAAGATATACATATCTCCATTTACAGCGTCGGGGAGGTCATTGACTTGAACTAAGAACGATAAGTTTGCAAGGGCTGACCCCTGAGGTACGCCTATTTTAGATGTGTTTTGTGTTGACTTTATTTGTCCATTATTTAGTGCTACTTGTTGCTGTCTTTCGTGAAGGAAGTCTTTTACCAGATTAAGGGCGGGGCCTCTAATTCCCATATGTTCAAATTTACGAGCAAGTACTTGATGGTCGCAAAGGTCAAATGCGCGGGTCATGTCACATATGAGAATAGCTACATGTTTGTGGTTTTCTTTTGCTTGTAAAATTTTCCAAACCACCTCTCTGATAACCGAGACGCAAGATCTACCTTTCCTGTTTCAATGAATATTTTGTTAATAAGGTCTCCACATGTCATAATTTAAACTCTATCATTTACAAAGTAAAAAATGCTCCAAAATCTCTCTTTTTAAGCCCAACCACTCCTTTTGATATAGAATTAATTATACGATCACTTAGGAATACCAATAGCGTAGGCCCAGATGGCATCTCAACTAAAGTAAGTAATCAAATTTACGGCAAAAATTGTAGCTCCAGTATTGAGTCATATTTTAAATATATGCATAGAAAATGGTACTTTCCCCGAAAAACTTAAATATTCCATAATAAAACCTATGTTTAAGAAGGATGATAAAAGTAATATGGATTTTTACAGACCGGTGGCATTAATATGCGTATTCGCAAAAATTTTTGAAAAGGCTTTGTGCAACGGCATATATCCTTTTATTGAAAAAAATAACATCCTTGCTCCTGAGCAAAAAGGATTCAGGAAACAGATTAGTATAGATCGAGCAATCTTTGACTTCCTTCATAAGGTAATTACGGGTATGAATGACAAAAAAATTGTGACAGCTCTATTTATGGATATGTCAAAAGCCTTTGACCACGTTAACCATAATATTTTATTGAATAAATTAAGAAACTATGGCATCAGAGGCATAAATAGTGATCTCATTGAAACATACTTAACGAATAGATATCAAACAACAGAAGTGTGTAAAATAAATAGGCATACAAAAAGTGAAGAAATTTTCTCATCAAACCTTTGTAAAGTAGTAAATGGTGTACCGCAGGGAAGTGTCTTGGGTCCATTATTGTTTTTATTATATATAAACGACCTCCCTAGTGTCATAAATCACCCAATGGTTCTTTTTGCAGATGACAGTACAGCAATCTTTATCAATAATGACATTAAAACTCAGGAAGCTGAAATAAATAACTCTTTGAATAATATAATTAACTGGTTGACATGTAATAATTTACTCATTAACTTGAGCAAGACTAAAATTATGACATTCAGACAAAGGTTACACCCCGAAAACATCGACATAATACATAATAACACCAAAATTGAAGAAACGGAAGTTGCCAAGTTTCTAGGAATACATATAGATTGTCATTTAACATGGAAGGCTCAAGTTGATCACATATGCAAAAAAATAAACAAGTTTTCGTACGCACTACATATGTTATCAAAAATAGTCAGTCGGAATACCGTATTGAAAGCGTACCATGGATTTGTCGCATCAACGTTGAGATTTGGTATTATCTTCTGGGGCAATTCAACAAATAAAGAAGCCGCGTTCAAATCTCAGAAGAAGTGCATACGGGCTATTTGTCATATAAAAATAAGAGATACCTGCAAACCTCATTTCAAAGAGTTAAAAATACTAACGCTGCCATCACTTTACATATATGAGACTGCCTGTTTTGTAAAACAAAATCCGCATCTCTTTAACAAATTCAGAAGTAAGCGTCTACAACAAATGTTTGCGGCATTTCCATCAAACACAGCTCTATTACATAAAAGTATTTTGGGTATGGCTCCTAAAATTTATAACAACATACCAAGTTCTATTCGTGACATTAAAGCCTTTCATACATTTAAGAAAACATTAAAAAAGTTATTAATTGACAAAGCCTATTATAGTACTCAAGATTTTCTTTTGGACAATTTTCAATGATACGTGTACACAGTTATTATGGCTTTACCTTAGATTATATAGATATGACATTATTCTGATTCAAATTAAACTTTTAATTGTATGAAACATTGAAATATCATGACATGACATGACCTACCTCCAAAACTATCCCTGACGAAGTCGGCAATACACAGTGTTTTATGGTTTTTGAACGCAACCTGGCTCGATTTGTTGATTTGTTTATTAGAATTGATAGGTTAAGATTGTGTTTGTATTGTATTATGTTTGCAAAAATTGACCCTTAATGCCATACTTGTCTTTTGTTTGAATTATAATTTGTTTGCGTTGTGTTTTGACATTTATTTAGTTTTGTATATTAATTTGATTTGACCACCAGTGTATCATGTCTGCAGGTCAAAGTTGCATGATAGATCTTTGCTTGTTAGCTTTTCATTTATGTTTTTTTTTATTGCATGTGTAAAATATTTGTACGCCCTGCTGGGCAGAGCTGAGAGGAGACATAATATTGTTATTTACACCTACCTTTATACCCTTGGTTCACAAATAAATAATCTTGAATCTTGAATCTTTTTATGCCATCCATTTTGATATTTGTGAACTTATTGTCAACCAAAAATTTGCCAAACTTGATAGGTCTAATGGAGGTACCAGCCGATGGGTCTGCTTCCTCACGAGATACATGCACCATAAATGGGCCCAAGTCTTTAGCATCATATAGTTTGTCGCCCCCAAAGCTAGGGTGAACGAATGTAGTCTGTATAGACGCCATTGCAGGGTTAGCGACTGAACGTTTAAGCAACTGATTCTCAGAACCAGGCGCAGGTCGTTTTCTACTTTTGTCCGACTCTAATTCAGTAGTAAGTTGGGAGAACAAATCAGGAGAGTTGGGTGAACCATCCGGAGGGTCCGGTTCAGGAGGATCGGAGGTATCCATCACGGAATGGTAACCTCAAAAGTCCTTTCTTTTAAAAACAATTATTGTTATCCAAACACCAAGTAATACTTACTAAAAATACAAAATTTACCACCACCAACACATATAATTACAAGTACAGCACAAGAAGAAGAGATTTCATAGGAAATGGCCAAAAATTTCGCGAAACTCCACTAAGACGTCTGTTCACCTACAAACGCGAAAGCAGAACCTCACCTTATAATATTAATATTTTGGCGGTTGTATATGAAACGGTGGTGTCGATTCGGTGTAACACGACTTATTTTACAGGACTAAACTTAATTTAAGCATTCTGTCTTTGTCTTTCTGCATCGAAAAAGGACAGGGCGCTTAAAATAAGGTTAGTCCTGTCAAACAAGTTAAGTCGTGCTGCACCGAATCAACACCATTACCTATTTAATTTCTCTTAATAACAAAATATTATATAATTTTGCTTACAGAATGCCTGCTCAGAGAATATTGTTAGAGAGAGAATTAAACAAAATGTTAACAATCGGTGGGACCAACTATCTGAAAGGCTTAATCGTTTAGGCAATGGCGCTACAAAATCACCTAGAGAATGAAGAGTTGTATATGTGTATACACAGAAACCTTTAAAGAGTGGAGCATTATGAATATTCTGGGGAGAGACAGCATATTTGGAGAGATATTGGTGTGCATTCCATTTCCAGTAAGTGTTATGTTTCATCAATAGCTCATTTCTGCCCTTTGCAAGGTATGCCTCCTTTTTTTTACACCACCAATACCTATCCTGGGCCAATATCATTCATATTCTACCAGCTAGGGTCTAAATGTCATCGGCCCACCTAGCTGACGGTGTGCTGAATCCTCTTGAGCATTATGTTTGCTGGTTATTTAAAGCTAATAATTTTTAATTTTTGAAACCTTTTACAGAAAAAAAATTTCTAATTAAATTAATTCTTGTTAATGACATGTAAATACATATTTAAGTTTAAGTACATATGTCAAATGCTTTAATTTTTTAATTAAGTTGGAAATAAAATTCATGAGCAAATATTAAATTTGATGTTTAAAACTTTTCAGGAACCTGCAAGTTATTCTCTGAAAGATTCCAGTGAACATCCTAGATTTGCAGGTTAATAAGTTTTAATATATCTAGTCTTTAGTTGGGAATGAAAGTTGAGTTTATTTTTTTACATTACTGAGTTCCTTTAGTCTTAAATGTGTAGCCTTATAAGGGTGATATTGTCGCTGTGCGACAAAACCTTTTTCCAATAAAGATTATAAAAAAATACATTCTTTTTGTGTTATTGCTACTTATCCAATTTTTTATTGAATATTGTTATCTTTATTTTGTTTGTAGAGTCCAATTATTTAAAGCACAACATGCAGGCTGCTGTGCCTCTGGTAGCAAGCCCCCAGGCCTCGCTACTGTCTCCTTTGCCCAGTGCGCGAACCCAACTCTCACTGATTAATGAAAACACCGCCTCTGATCTACCAGTCATGTCTATGCCTGCAAGACAAGCACCACAACTACAGTGGATGGCTTTCTTTTTGCAACATTCTCCTTTCTAGCCACTATCTATGGGTCAGCCTTTACTCCTCCACCAGCACCATCAAAATTGTTCTTGCCATACTAAAATGTAACTCATACATAAAATAAACTGTATTTCTTATAACTGTATTTCTGATCAACCAGTCACATCTATGCCTGCAAGACAAGCACCACAATCCTATACAATACAATCCTTTGTTTTTGCGGCAACAACAGTGGACGGCTATCTTTTTGCAACATTCATTTTTTTAGCCGCTATCTATGGGTAAGCCTTTCCTTCTCCACCGGCACCATCAATATCGTTCTTGCCATGCTAAAATGCAACTCATACATAAAATTAACTGTATTTCTTATAACTCTCCAACAATCTGTATAAATAAATAACAGCTCCATGACCGCTGACTGACTGACTGAGAGACAAGGTACAGCCAAGAACGCTGAAGTCGAAAATACATAGGTAGTAACATAAAATTGAAGATCCTTGCTATTGAAGTTCATTATTACATCTAGGCCTAGCTAGAAGCATTGATAGGTCAATTTCTAGAGGTACCTACACTAAGAAAGCATTTATCGAAATTCACCCCTCAGTGGTGTGGAACTGGGTGAAAACTTGTGTATCGAACATGCCTTCCAAACATGGTACAATGGGCTGTTTTAAACCCAAAACCTCATGGACGAAGTCGTGGGCATGCTCTAGTTACATGAAAAGTACAAAAAGTGCACGATAGATGAGTAATTATTACAAATTTGCCTAAAAACCGTTGAAAGAGGCAGCCTATTTGTGAAATCCTTCATTTGACATTTCCGATAGCTTTCAAAGATGTTAAAACTTGTGATTTGGATACGCAATACCATTTTATGTCAAATTTGTGATATCTTTCACTCAAAATTGCAATCACAATCACAATAACTCGAAATGACAGCTCATGTCCAATAATTGCGGTGTGAAGTTTGTCGATAGCATCCTTCAAATGTCAAATTCATGGGTATGGCGATTGCTGTTAAAAGTTAGACAATACGGCCCCGATACCAATTGTATGTCAAACTAGTGATATCGTTCACTCAAAATTGCGATCACAATCACCATGACTAGAAATGACAGCTCATGTTGAATAATTGCGGTGTGAAGTTCGTCAATATCCTTCAAATGTCAAATTCATGGGTATGGTGATTGCTGTCAAAAGTTAGGCAATACGGCCCCGATACCAATTGTATGTCAAACTAGTGATATCGTTCACTCAAAATTGCGATCACAATCACCATGACTAGAAATGACAGCTCATGTTGAATAATTGCGGTGTGAAGTTCGTCAATATCCTTCAGATGTCAAATTCATGGGTATGGCGATTGCAATTAAAGTTAGACAATAAGGCCCCAGGTCCCCAGCGTTCTACCGCAAAGGCATAAATAACCTTCCCACGAGGTAGAAATAATAGACAGTAAGGTTAAATAGGTTTTTTGATTAAATTATAATTTTTACCAAAGAAACAAAATGGTCTGAATTTTTCAGTAGAAGTAAATTTCCAGTGGGGTAAGTCTACCGAATGCGTGAAAAGATTTACCTTTAACCAACAGGTTAACACCAAATATAATATATATACACATAATACATAATTATTATGTTTGGGGTGCAATCCAATTATAGGTAACCACAGCATCCATTTTTAATAAGAACAGTATTAAAAAGGTAAGTTAACTATAACTAAAAACAAAATGAAGTATAAATACAATACAACTAGAAAAGCACTTACTAAAATTAAAACCTTTTATCTAATATAATACCCTCCTAAACCGTGAGAATTACCAAGATACGACGTCAATGCAACTCATGTCTTTAATTAAGGTGTTGTGCTCACGACAAATTCTGGGGATGATACTAAAATAGCCCAGGTTGGTCCTCCAAGAAGGGTTTACCAATCCTTGAAGGGTTTAAAATGAATAATTCGGGAGTTGGTACAACAGTTGACACGTTAATAAATGCGAGTTTAAAGTTCAGATTAAGTATTTATTATTTTTTCTGAAAGGGGCTGAATTAGTATGAGTCCAAATTTGGAAGCGCTATTACCAGCCATTCTGAAGATATAGCAATTTAAAAAAAAAAGTTAAAAAATGTTAACAATGTCAATAATTTTTTTTTTTCAAATAGTTGGTATGAATATAGAAAGCAATGTTAAAAATGTGCATTAAATGAGTTTTAGGGAAAATATTGTGTTTGACAATTATTGTCATGGGTCAATAACTGTCATCTGTTTGGACAAAGTGAATAATATACATGTTATTCAAGATGAAATATGAATAGTTCAGGATTAATTTGTTTTTAAAGTATGATAATATGAATACGAAATGTGTCTTGATGTGTTTCCAATATAATTTTATTTTATATATGAGTCACTCCCTTGTTTTATTCTACATAACAGATTGTTTGTATTGATGGAATTTTGAAAGGTATTATTGAAATTGTCTTAAGCATAATTGTAAGAAGCATCTGGATGTTTTGGTGAATTTGATGAACTTTTCTGTTGATGATGGAAGATAAACTGAAAGAGTAAGTTTGAAGAATAAATATAATTATGTGAAATTATTCAATTTCATTGACCTAATCTAATAAATAAATTTCGACTTATCTATTAGGCACTTATTCAGTATCTTACTCGGGGACGCCTCGCTCCGCTCCGCTTCGCTCGTCTCTGAGTAGTTTCATAATGTTCAAACCTAACCTAACCTATCGTTTTTAAATAGATTTCGACCTATACATTAGGTACTTATTTAGTATCCTATTCGGGGACGCCTCGCTCCGCTCCGCTTCGCTCGTCTCTGAGTAGTTTCATAATGTTCAAACCTAATCTAACGGATTGTTTTTAAATACATGTTGACCTATTCATTGTGCATCTATTTAGTATCCTACTCGGGGAATATATTAAGTGAGATCAGTTTGTATAGTCAAATTTATTCATTTATTTATTTCAATATAATATTCTTGATTAATCAGAGGTAGTAATAATTTTTATTCCATGTTTTTGTTTGATTTTGATGCTGGTAGATATGTATTGTTTTCGGTATTTCATCATGTTTCTTTCTATTTCTGGAAAAAAAAGGAATATTTTAGATATAGCGATATATATATTATTATTATTACTTTTTTATTAATTTATTATTTATTTATCTTCAGTGTAACTTAAATATATGGTACATTGTAGTATGTAAAGGTTAAACCAGATTACATACTAAGTTTAGTCTTATTATATATTGTATTGTATAAAAGTACCTTGGGGAGCCCTGTTCCCTACACTAAGTACTAGAAGTACCTGTACGGTAGGGTTACAGTGATTCTCTAGTCGCACTAAATTATACATTTCCAGAAGAGAAGTCAGTACTACTGACCATAATAACAAAAATAATAAAAAAAAAACATGCTATTATAAACAGAAAAACAAAGAAAGATAATATACCTATGACAAAAAAAGCAAAAAAGAAAAACATATAAGAAAAACAAGATATAAAATCATAGTTGCATGCAATTACTGTATAGTTCAAAAATTTAGCCTTGCTTAATATTAATAATTTGTTTTTGTTTGTGTATTAAGTGAAAGTGTGTATCATATACAGTGTGTGTATTGGTTGAGTGCTTGTGTGTTTATGAGATTGTAGCTAGTATACAGATTACAGCATGGCACAATATTGTACAAGTAACTGTCTTGAGATGCATCATGATTCTATTTTAAATAATGCCTCTGTGTTATCATAGTTTAATTTAAGTAAGTATTCTGTAATTTTTTTCATGAAATCATTACTGTTTAAATGAAATATTGGTAAACAGATGCTAATTTTATTGTAGATGTAAGGTCCTATAAAATTTAAAGAATTTTGTCCAAATTTAGTTTTGCATAATGTGGTATCAAAAATACGGTCCTGTCTGCGTTTTCCTATACGCTTGAGTTGGTGATTTTGGTAGTTGACAGATTTATGTTGTCTCATCATTAATGCCTTTACATATAGCTGTCTTATTGTAAGAACTGATATCTCTGAGTATAGCGTAGTAGTAGAAAATCTCATTGGTTTAAAAGTCATTACTTTAAGCAAGAGTCTTTGGGCTCTTTCCAGTTGTATTAGGTGTGTGGTAGCAGCGGATCCCCATGCTGTTATACAGTATGAGAGAATAGATTGGGCTAGGGAATAATACACCATTTTCTGGACTTTATCACTACCTACATGACGAAGATGTTTAAATATGTACACGAGTTTTCTAGTCCGTTTTTTCAAGGCTGTTATATGTTCCACCCAATTCAGATGCTGATCGACTATTACTCCCAAGTATTTAATCGATTTAGTAGAACAGAGTAAAGGACAGCTACAATATTGACTATCAACACAAGTGTGAATTTTAAGAGCAAGGGGCTTGACTGGCTGCGTTACGGATGTTATCGTAAATGTAACAAATTTTGTCTTTTTGACATTTAAGGTTAGTAAATTGTTCCTCAGCCACTCCGACACTACTCGAAGGCCCTCATTGGCCTTGGTTTCAACGTTTTTCCAATTGCTATCGTTGAACAATAGAACTGTGTCGTCCGCAAAAGTTATAATCTGACCGTTATTCAAATTTGTACCACAAAGATCATTAATATAAATCAAGAACAACGTAGGTCCAAGAATACTGCCTTGCGGCACACCAAAAACCACGCTTTCACAATCACTAAGATGATTACCAATCTTAACTTGTTGTTGCCGATCACAAAGATAGCTGATGAACCAATTGTAAGCTATAATAATAATAATATCTTTATTTATCAGACAACATGGATCCATTATGCTATGCCTCGAACGCCTATGTTCTCAAGTTTTGTCAGCAGAATCTGAGAAGACACGGTATCAAATGCCTTGGCTAGGTCGAGGAAGATGGCATCCTCAGTCGACCTGCCATTCCTAAACCCGAATTGGTTATTTGATAGTAAGTTATGGGCTTCCAAGTATTTTTTTAGTCTGTAATTAACTAGTTTTTCTAATATCTTAGAGATGCAAGGGAGAAGTGATATAGGCCTATAGTTTGATACTTCACCTTCATCACCACTCTTGTGTATTGGAGGTACATATAAGAGATTGTTTGAAAGCAGAAGGAAAAATGCCCGAATCAATGCTTCCTTGACAAATCTCCGTAATAGGCTTAGTTAGGGCAATCATTGATTGTTTTATATATAGTGACTTTTACATTTATTGGTGATTTTTATGAGCAGAGTTTTATTATGTTTTTATAATAGATGAATTGAAGAGGCGATAGATTTGTTATTAATGATAATTTGTTAGTTTTTGTATATTGTGTTTGGGTTCAGATGTTGATATATTGCAAGTGTATGATGTTTGTTGTTTTGTATGTAACACAATGAGATTTGTTATGTTTTTAAGTGATTTAAAATTGTAATATGAATGTGAGCAGGTGGTGAAATTGATGCTGGGTTTGATTTTGGAGTCATTATCATTTTACTTGAAATTTCTGCAAAGTTGTTTGGCAGAGAGTTAGAGAATCATGACACATAAAATCAGATGACTTATGATTGCCTGCGATTGATTGAAGGCATTGTATTGTTTTTATATTATTGAGTATTATATTAAATAGTTTGGTGATGGGCAGTGGTGTTACTGGTGTAAAGGTTATGGAATTTTGGTTATTATTGTGTCTATATTTAGTGTTTGCAAGTATACGTATAGTCTAAGAAGATTGCTTAGATTGGGTAAAAGCTGGGTTGGTTTGTGTCAATTCGAAGTAATATATGAAAGATTTTCAAGTCTTATTAAAATTAACTTTAAAGGTTATGATTGTAATGATGAAATGAAATGTACTTACGATGGTAGATTATAAATAATGTAGGTACTTACTTACTTGTTCATTTTTGTATTTTGGAATAGTTGGGTCCTGTTTATGTTCCGTGTCTTTCTCTAATATTTATTGTTCTTTTTATACTTCAAGCTCTTGGAACAGATATAGAATAGCTTTTCTATAGGTATCTTAGTTTTTGTGTAATGTTTTTAGGAAGTATTCTCTGGAATTTTTATTTGCAAGTGTTTTAAAACCATTATGATCTGGGTATTGTAGCATTTTGTACAATGTTTTTTCATTTGTTGTTACATTTCTGTGATGGCGGATGATTGATAATAGTTCAAGTCAAGTTCAAAATTGTTATTGTGAATTGACGACATATTTCTATTATATTAATTTTATAATGTAAGTATTTATTAAATGGAAAAAATTAATATACAGGTATTGTTTATATGTTTTTGAATTTATAATTATTTTAAAAAGGATTTATTTTGACAAGGAAGAAGGACAGTCTTTTATATAGCGTTCCGAATGGGGATAGCAGTGTTTAATATACTCACGCCCATCAAGTCATTCCGATTTGATAATGGTGTCTATCACTATTTAAAATTATTGTTTATTCGGAACTCTTTTGTAAAAGACATGGATGTGTATATTTGTTAGTGACAGAAGAATGAATCTTTAACACAATTTTGAGGAATTTGATAAAGTTACGTGAATACCAGTAAAGGGTTTTATTATTGTTTGGGTATTTTTATTATTTGTTATTGTAATTTTAGGTCCACGATATGAAGTAAAACTTTGATTTTTCGTTTAATACTGAGAATAATCTGTTATTGAAATTGCCGTCGACCGGCTGTTATTTTTGATAGATCATTGATAGCTCAATATGGTTACTTAAATGATGTCATTCGTGACGTAATAGTAACCATTATGAGATTATCGTTTTTGGGTATTATGTTTCGAATCGGAATGCGCTGTTAGTTATAGGGTGTGGTTATGAGTCTAAACAGTTATGAAAATAAACTGATTAAATTCGTATGGATTTCGTGGTCGATTATAAATTACAACACATTTAATCGTTCTTCATAGTATTTATCATTGTTGTGGCTTTAAGTTAGCCGCAATGAATTTTGATTAATCGATGAAGTTGTGTTGATCGATTTGTTATTTTTTTTATTAGGTATAGGTAGTGTTTGTGGTTTCATTTTTATTTAAGACTGTTAGGTTACGATCAACAACAATGTTAAGTAATAAATGGGGAGATAGGTTGAACGTGTTGTGGTTTACCGTTGAACAATATTATAACGATCATTGAAATTGATTATATTTTGTTTGATGTCATAACCGCACCCTATTACTGGCTGGTTAGGAACGAAATTTAATGAATTAAAAAATAAACCATTTCCGGAAATTATTTTCTTTGGGCGGCATTTCCTTTTCTATTCAGTTGTGTGCGTGAAAAGTTGAGGAAAATTTCAAAAATGTCGTAAGTATTTGTTTATTCAGTATTCTTTAGTTATTTGATGAAAAAATTATCTTGAGTGTGTATGGTTTCATGTTAAAGTATAATTTTATTAATAACCATCTCTAAATAGAGTATTATACTTGTTCAAAATTGATTTGTGATAGCGTGGCGTGGTGTGGTTGTAATGGCTGAAATTATTTTATATTTTTTTTTGTAAAATTATGAATAGTAAAAAGGAAAAAAAACAGATTTTTGTTACGTTTTTAACTATTAGAAAGTTATTAATTACTATGTTTTTTTTTGTTGTATAGAGGAAAGTCGTTCGACGAATTATTGTCCGAGCTAAGGGAGGCGGTGATGGCGGGCAGGGTAGCGTCTACGTCGCCGCCATCGCCCATATGGATATATGCTGTATCCATATGGATACAGCATCACCAGCGGCATCGGCGTTAGCAGTTACGCCGTCGTCTATTCATTCGTAAGTAGAAATTGTGTAAATTTTTTAAATTTTACACTTTTTATAGCAGTTCCATCCATCCATTTATCAGCCTGTTTCGTCCATTGTTGGGCATAGGCCTTTCCATGATTTCGTCACTCTTGGCGGTCCTCCTGGAAGAAATGCCCATACGCATACACGCTGGGCAGGCGGGTTGGTGAGCGCGGTGCCGAGACCCGTGCACCAGTAACGCCACTATAGCAGTTACCTACTTATAATACTTTTTCATAGTTCTGCGATTGAGATTATTCATTGTAATGGTATTAAAAAGGGTTGTTACTATAAAATATGTTTTCTATTTATAGATGTCCAAATTGTGGACATAAGTGGAAGGACGGCGACGGTCGAACGCCGATACCAGCGCCGAGAAGCCGTCGTAATCCAGGAGTGGAGCGGTCACGGTACACGCCGTCGCATCGCAACGGTTCTGGCGGCGGCGGTGGTGGTAGCCGTGGCCGCAACCGCGGTCCTGGAAGTCGGGGTCGGCGTGGCGGAAACGCCGCTGGTGGTGATGGTGGTGTCCGTGGCGGCGAAGAAATTGCAGAAATTTTTTTTAAAAATTTTTTCAAGTTCTATAATAAATAATTTTTAAAATAATTTTGATTTTTTTTTTTTATTTTTATAAATGTCACATGAGATTAATAATAATTAATTATTTGACGTAGGTATGTTTGTTTTTGAAGATTTATAATTTCAACAATTGCGATACAAGACGATTATTTGAAATTTTTCTTGATATCAATTATTTTGATTTTAATTTAGACATTTATCGTAAACCCGCGTATTTCAAACCGCCGCGGTCGTCTTCCTACGCATCTAAAGGAATATGCGTTAGAGGGGTGTGGAGAGGTGCGCGGGGAGTAACGTCCCGCTCCCGAGCCGATCGAGAAGATTCGATTCGAGTCAGAACAAGCCCGCCGCGCGTATCAAACACTTTGTGATCTTTTTAGTTTAAATCCGAGTTACGTACAATAGTTTTACTTCCAATTGTGTTTCTTACCGTGTATCTGATCTGACATTATATGTTTTCAATCTACGTCTCTCTTTTACTCGACCAAGTCTACCTTTTCCACTTAAACTATACGAAAATGGCGTCCCAACTGTGAGCCCGAATGCCACGGTCATAAACTCAATGAAATACCTAATGTGCAGTGTAGTAAACTTATAATAGTGTGGTAGTGAAAAGTGTAGTCATGCCAAGAAAAAGGCAATCTGGTTTTAGTGAAGTTGAGGAAGAAGTGAACCCTAACATAACCATGTCCCGCGACACGTTCGCGTCGCTCATATCTTCGATACAGCAGTCGAACACCGAAATGTGTGATCGTATGTTTGAACGACTTTCAAACATGTCCGCATCCACTCCCTTCCAGCAGGCAGGCACGCCGCCGCCGCTGAGTTCTACTTCAGGGGGAGAGAGGACCGGGAACTTCGCTCGATGTACCGCGAGATTTTCCGGATCGCCGGACGATAACGTCGACACATTTATCGATGCGATAGAAGCATACAAAGATTGCACGAACATTACGGAAGAAGTCGCCCTCAAGGGCGTTTCTATGCTTCTTACCCAGGAAGCTGCGACGTGGTGGAGGAGCATACGCGCTGAGATAAAGTCATGGGAGGAGGTCATACGATATTTACGGGACGCGTACGGCGATCGCCGCCCGGAACACCGGATCTACCGAGAACTGTTCAAATCGGAACAAGGAGAGGAACTGATATTTTCGTCGCTAGGAAGAGAGCCCTCCTTGCACGTCTTCCCATGAACGACCTATCTACAAAGGTCCAACTAGATATGGTTTACAGCCTTCTACACCGAAGGATAAGCAAAAGATTGCGTAGAGAAGAGTTTAGTACTTTTTCGGAGTTGCTATCCAAAGCGAGAATAATAGAAGACTCCAGCAGCGATTCATTAACGCAGGGCGTTGGCGGTGAGGTGTAACATGTTGGTACGTAGGTTTGCGCGATGCACAAAAAACGTCAAGATAACCTTATTTAAGGCATTTTGCCAATCTTTTTATACCTGCAGCCTGTGGATCAACTTTACACAAAAATCTTACAGCGCCCTGCGTGTCCAATATAACAATGCATTCAGGATGCTGTTGGGATTGCCTCGATTCTGCAGTGCTTCGGGGATGTTCACTGAATCTTATACAGACGGCTTTCATGCGATAATTCGTAAGAGGGTGGCATCCCTGTTGTGCAGGGTTAGGGATAGCTCTAACAGCCTCCTGAAAGTGTTTGCCGAGAGGACGAGCGGTCCCATCTTGCGTCACTGGGTGTCATTGCATACCACTTCGACAGGCAGTGGCACAAGATTCAGTTGGATTAAGTTAAATTAATTACACCATTATTGTAATACTAATATAGTTTTTAAGACCTTGTTACTAACACTATGGGCACTGCCTGAAATAAAGATTACATTTATTAAGGAGAGAAACGCCACTCAACCCGACGTCCATTGCCGCACGTACTAGACGAAACCCGTCGAACACGGCAGCCGCCGCGCCGTCACGTAATAGCGTGGCCGCGCCGCCGCCGCCGCCGTCCGCGCCGCGCGCGTGGCCTCACGCCGCCCGCGCCGCCGCCGCCGCCGCGCCCGCCACTCGGCCTCCCCCCGCGGCCGTTGCTACGGACTCTCCAACGACGACGCCGAAGCAGGATACCTACTCCGAAAATGATTACGATATTTCGATAAACGACCGACACACGACCGAATCTATTTTGCCTTGTCTACCACGAAACACTATCGTTTTCGATATTCAACTAACGTATCGTACAAAGTTCGATCGTGACCGAATGATTTAACGAAATCATTGTCGATGGCTTTTTTTTTCTTTTTTTGCTCTAACAATAACCGGATGTGTAAAAAAAAACGTTCCGACAACTTGACATTTCGTCATTGATATCATGCCATCCTTTTCACACTTGATTGATTGTGGTATGCTATCTCCGCTGTCATATTTTTTATTATCATATGAGTGTTTGGGAATGTTGCCAAATGTCAACTGAAGTCGGTACCTATAACAAATACCAAAACAACGCAGCGTGATAAAAGTTTTTCCTGCCAATTCAACGAAAATAATAAGTAAGTGCTTTTATAATCTTTCCAATGAAATAAACTTCCTTTAATGGGTCACATGATAAACAATTTACTGGAACGAAGACCATCCACAGCACACTGCACCAAGTAATACTTTATAATCTCTGACACTGCTTCCTCTTGCGATCCAATTAGATATCTACTGTATCAACAGAATTTCATAGCCCCCAACACTAACCCAAGCATTAACATTGATGTAAGTAAGTTTCCACTGCTTATATCTGTCATAATCTATAATTGGTTTTAGAACGACTGCTGCACAGTTGGACCTGATGTTCAGCTTCCTTGAGCAGCAACCTCAGTTGGCCAAGGAGTGCCTGCGGGACTTGGATGGTCGGGTCAAGGCTAGCCGCCTATGGCAAGAGTTAGCGAATAGCTAAAAAGAAGATATTATAATAATGCTATAGAAAAGCAACAAATTGAAGACTTGGCCATGTGGCCTTCAAGAAATAAAAAACAATTCTTCAGATTGTATCATTTATGAAGACAAGTACACAGAAAAGAACACAAAAGACAAGGCGGTATGGCTTAGCACTATAGCCTTTCCCTGAAGGGGTAAATTAAAACCGAAAAAAAACACCACCAAAAAGGTGGTGTCTGAAGGCCGCCGACATGCTGGTGGGAGGGGTGGTGGTTGGACCACCAATGAGAAGCGGGTACTAGATATAATGGGACCAGCCTTTGGCAAGGCGGTCTCAAATGCCAGAGTGCCTGCTTTCCCTGAGGTAAGGATTGTTTTAAAAAATATAGTAATGTTCAAGACTTTCATACCTATAATGATATTGAAACTAAATGGTGCTTGCAATTTAATCGCATTGTTTAATTTATTATTTCAGTCTGGAACTAACATCCATTCGTGAAATAAGAAACTTAGGTCCACTTGCACCAAGCAAACTTAACTCGGGTTAACAAACTTTTTGTTTTGTCCTTTTCACATCAAATTATACTGATAAGGACAAAGCATAAAAAGTTAGTTAGCCCGAGTTAAGTTTGCTTGGTGCAAGTGGATCTTAGACTTGTTATGCAAGACCTACTGACTCATTTAGAATTGGTTTTTAAGAAACCTAGAGCATTGATGAATGTAGCTTAACAAGTTTTAAAATAAAGCTCCAAGTGATATTGCTGTTTTATGTTCAACAGATGCACGGGGCAGAGGCCGTCAGTGGCATCCACCACACACGCTCCTTGCTCGCATGTCAGCGCTCGCAACTGCTTCCTCAAGCATCAGGCTGTTCAGGCTGGAGAAGTGTGTGCGAGCTGAGACCGAGCGGGCTAAGGAGATGCGCGAGGCTGTAGTCACTCTTAATGGGATGAGGGATTTTCTGCACGCTTTCGTGGAGTCAACGGCCAGCAGAGCCAATGAATAATCCATCTATCCATCAGCCCGTGTTCGTCCACTGCTGGACATAGGCCTTTTCCAAATTTCGCCACTCATGTCGGTCCTCCTCATCCAGCCGAACCCACGTCCTTCAGGTCGTCGGTCCAGCGGGCATGAGGTCAGCCTACACTACGCTTAGCTCTACGTGGACTCCATTCTAAAGCCTTTCGGCCCCAACGGCCATCATGTCAGCGACAAATATGTCATGATTAATGAATAATAAATAAATTAAAAACACTGAGATAATATTTTTATTTGTTAGCAAAATAAATTAAGAGACTATGTAAAATTATATGGATGCTTTTTTCTGTGTATTTCATGAAGCACATGGAAAATTGTAATAAATTTTTGGTAAGTATACTTAAGCATATTTCTGGATAGAAATAATTATTAGAATGAAGTCTTCAAACGCACTTTTTCTCGTTTGACAAAGGGATCATTTAGAGAACTCAAACATATATATATGTATATCTATTAAAAAACATCCTTTTTTCTCTTTTGCGCTGAATCCACCCCTCTCACATTGCGCTTGGAGTGAAATAAAATTTACATAGCCTCTTATTAAGATTATAGATATTTTTACAATTGCTAAACAGAAGAATGTCACGTATGTAATGTTGTATGTCTCTTCCTTCTCTTTGACACAAAAATTACACACATCCATAATTTACATTTATATAAACATTGCTGCATGGTGGTTGGGATCACAGGGATGTGGAACAATGGGAGGCTGCAAGAGCTGCTCCTGTTGCATTTCCTCCACTTCCAGCTCCACAGGGTTCAGTCTGGCTCACATGCACTGATTGTGTAGTACACTGCAGGCAATTGTAATTTTGCCAGCGAACTCAGGAGTGTAATGCAACTCTCAAGCTGCCAGTAGGGACCTCCAGCATCCTTTGAATATGCCAAAAGTGCACTCCACGGTCTCCATCCAACTGCTCTAGATGGTCCTTTATCTCACAATCGCGCCAGATGAAAGCATTGTGGTCGGCACCATTGTGGGAGGCATCAATTGCAATAATTATGCAATCACCATCACATAACTGAAATACATGTGAAGTAGTATTTATTTATGTTTGTTTCTAAGGAAACAAATATAGAAGTGAAAGGTAAAACTTAAACCAACAAAGTTTCCATACATAATAGGATGCAGAAATAGTCATAGATAGGTTAAGGGACAACATAAATATCTTTTTGAATCAAGAATGCAAAAAGGTACATAACTTATGTAGTATATGATTTACAAGGACTACAAATTAGTTTTCACTCTTTGCTAGTATTTATTTTTGTATGAGTAACTGAAGCTATGAGTATATACATTTATCAAAAATATTTGAAAATTATTAAAAGATTTTGTATAATACTTACCACTTGAGTGTTTAGTGAATGATTATCTTCTGAGGGACGAATGATGGCTATGAGGGTGCAGTCGATACACTCAATGACCCCTGGCACTGCATACTTATCAAAGAACCTACAATAGTAATATCCTTTATAGTAAAATATGGTGAGGAAACACATTGAGGTGAGTGAGGATAAAGCATTATACCTTCTCTTCAGAACTCCCCTTTGCTCCCTGTTCTGTGGGAAGTATATGTGCCTTTGCACTATCTGGAGAGCATTGAGTGCACTCGTCACTTCACTGTCTGCTGTGCCATGGGAGCATCTATGGTCAATCCCGCGCACGTTTCCGCGGGGAGGGAACTGCGGAACAATCTCCTGGCACAACTCTTCGAATAAAGGCCTCGTCAGTCTATAGTGCCTTTCAAATTCTATATCTAGCATTCTATTGACAGTAAGGCTCTCTCGGTGGCTTCTTCGCCACCTTGTACGGCCTGCTGCTCATCAAAAATGCGCAGCAAAAATGTAGTAAAGTCTTGCCATTACAGCTAAAACATGGAAAAACGTATTATTTATAAATTATGCCACCAATAAATATTATTAAAACAGCCAAAAACATAATAATAATTAGTAAATTTCAAGCTTACGATATTACAACGACACCTCTTGAGCTCACGTAAGAAATCACGATAGAACTTCTGTCAAAATCGATTTATCGGCCGATGTTCGGAAACTTCAGAGTAAGCATTTCGATCTAACTGCTGTCAAAATGAATTTTCGTTCGAAAATCGATTATCAGAGTACCACTTGCGTCGACTGAACGACATTCGACCGAATATTGCACGATCGATTACGATGGGAGTAAGACCCCAGTTACGACCGTTTTGCATTTACTGCAAACGATATGGACACCAGCGCGACCAGTGCCGTAAGTTAGCGGAAAAGGGTGAGTCCTCAAACGATTCTAATAATCCCGTGAACGCTAGTGTGTCGTGTTATAAGTGCGGTTCGAAAAACGTGACGCGTGAAAACTGCAAACGGTGTAATAACAATAATAACCAATGCTTCTATAGTATCGACACGAAAGCACAGAACTATAATGTGGAAGTGTCATCTGATTTGTGTTCGTACTCTAGAAGTGATATTAATGAATATGTCTCGTGCGAGTTGCATCGTGAAAATGATGATCATGTTTATTTCCGTGGTAATTCGACAAATGAACGGAACTACGGTCACGATCAAAAGGGTGATAAAAACAGTTCTAGTTCAGGAAAAAATAATTTTTTGTTCGATCGTTTGTCGAATGATCGCGAGTACAGTCACGAGGAAAAGTGTTCTACTGATAATTTTTACGAAAATTCTGTAAACGGAAAATTTTGTTGCGACGATGTTTATAATGATAATCCGTACAGTCGCACACACATAAATGATTGTTTTCACGAAAGTGTTTCGCCTGATGAAAAGTGTTCTTTCGACAATGAAAAATATTTTGTCAATACTTTGTCAAGTGATCGTTTGTTTAATGACCGCGAGTACTGTCACAAAGAAAAGTGTGCTAACGATAAACTTTATAATAATTCTGTAGATGAAAAATTTTGTTGCGACGATGTTAATAATGATAATCCGTACAGTCGCGCACACATAAATGATTGTTTTCGCGGAAATGTTTTGTCCAATAAAAAAAGTTCTTTTGACAATGAAAAATGTTTTATCAATACTTTGTCAAGCGATCGCATGTACAGTAGCGTAGAAACGCGTAATGATTGTACTGATGGTTTTTGTTCTTATGAGAATATGCGCGCCGGGAATGGTTCTGATCGAAAAATGCGACAAGTCTTACGGCCGATTTTTGACATTGAGATATTGGGTTCTCCGGGAACTGCTTTAGTCGACACCGGTGCTAAGCACTGCATCGCGGGTCATACTCTCCACGCACTTCTCCTCCGTAAAGAGCACCCCCTCACGCCGGCGCGAAGGCTCATGGTCATTGCTGACGGTCACGTTCGCGATGTAGACGTACTCATGACTACTCTTGATGTGTACTTAGAGGATAGGGTGATTAAGACTCCCTTTCTTATACTTCCTGAGGCACAAAACAACGAGACGTTGCTCGGCATGGACTTTTTGCTCGACGCTGAAGTAGTTATGGATTTTTCACGAGAATGCTGGTATTTTTCTAATAATCACCGCGTTCAATACAAAATGCGTTTCGAGCCTGCTTCTTTACCAGAAGTTTCCTGCTCTTCTTGCGGACGTACTCAGGGATGACGAAGGTACTGTTTTAAATCCGCCTGACCAAGACCTGCTGGCGCAGCTATTGGTTGTCAATACGGATATCTTCCAGCCAGGGGGAGAGCCAACCCCTTTCGCTGAGCACCGCATTGATACAGGTGAGCACCCCCTCCTATATCTGTACCTCCGTATCGATTGACCCCTGCTAAGAAAGAACTCATGCGACAGGAAATTGATAGAATGCTGAAGGACGACATCATCGAGGATACTCGAGAGGGCTGTGGTATCTGCTCCGTGATTGTAAACTTACCCACTAAGAGCCCTGCAGAATTGAGGCAGGAACAACTTGCTGACCCGGAAGTAGAGAAGATTATCAAGGAGGTAGAAGGTCCAGATGAAGTAGCGGCTCGCCGGTGGATTGAGCGTGGGTACCTAATGGAACAAGGTGTACTCTACCGACTGAATCCAGATTCGGAAAGAGAGTCTCCTCAGTTCGTGATACCCTTCAATCTCCGAGCTGAAATCCTGAAAGAGTGCCATGACTCGCCGCTCGCTGGTCACCCTGGAATAGATCGTACCTACCTTAAAATCTCCAAATCCTATTACTTTCCTGGAATGAGAAGAGTCATCACTGATTATGTGAAAGCTTGTGTGGACTGTCAGCGCTACAAAGCTGCCAACGATAAGCCTCCAGGCCTTCTCCAGACTCCAGTGCTACAACAGCGAAACGAAGTCTTAGCCATAGACTTATTCGGTCCCTTACCTGAAGGTGAGAACGGCGAGAGGTGGATTTTCTTAGTCGAGGATACCGCCACACGTTGGGTAGAACTCTATGCCCTTCAGGAAGCGACTGCTGAAGCCTGCGCACGTACTCTCATCGAGGAATACTTCCTCAGGTACGGCTTACCTCGCAGAGTAACCTCCGATAATGGCGTACAATTCGTAGGAGCTGTCATGCAACAATGTATGTATATCTTAGGGATCAAACAAAACTTAGTCCCGCTCTATCATCCTGAGGCCAACCCCGCCGAGTGCAAGAATCGGGATTTAAAGACCCAACTCGCTCAGCTCGTGGAGAATGATCATGCCTCATGGCCCAAGAAGCTTGCGGTGATTCGTTTTGCCATGAATAGTTCCGTTTGCCGTACTACTGGCGTTACGCCTTCGTATCTGATGTTTGCTAGAGAAATGAGGTCTCCTATAGAAGCTCGCCATGACTTGCGAGCCATACTGGACAAAGAGAACTTTGTTCATCAAATCACCCCTTATCTAAGGTCTTTCATAAATTCTTTATCAGCGGTACGAAAACGAGTAGAAGCTCAGCAAGATCAGTCTAAACGGGTTGCTGATCAGTCTCGCCGGCCAGGCCATGTGTTCGAGGTAGGAGACAAGGTGCTTGTCAAGTCTCATGTCCTCAGTCAAGGAAGTAAGGGTCTGACTGCCAAGTTTGTGCCTAAACGGGACGGACCGTATGTCATTACTAAGAAGGTAACCCCCACTACTTACCTTATCTCTCCAGCCGGAAATCCTGAAGAATCCCTAGGAAAGTATCATTCTCAGGATCTGACTCCATTCGTTACTCGTGATGAAGAAGCCACACCACCTCAACCTGTTATACCCAAACGCCGCCGCGGTCGTCCGAAACAGCGAGGTACTAATGAGCTAGTCCAGGAACGAGGTCGTCCTCCTAGACTAGAGGGGGAGTCTATCGTAAACCCGCGTATTTCAAACCGCCGCGGTCGTCTTCCTACGCATCTAAAGGAATATGCGTTAGAGGGGTGTGGAGAGGTGCGCGGGGAGTAACGTCCCGCTCCCGAGCCGATCGAGAAGATTCGATTCGAGTCAGAACAAGCCCGCCGCGCGTACCAAACACTTTGTGATCTTTTTAGTTTAAATCCGAGTTACGTACAATAGTTTTACTTCCAATTGTGTTTCTTACCGTGTATCTGATCTGACATTATATGTTTTCAATCTACGTCTCTCTTTTACTCGACCAAGTCTACCTTTTCCACTTAAACTATACGAAACATTTATTATCTTGAGAATAATTTTATACTAATTTAATAATAATGACAATGATGAGTATTGATTTCAATTTTTTTTTGAAAAGTATAAAATAAAAGGAATGTTATATTTTAGTAGAATGACAACCAAGTGTATTTTGTTTGTGTGTATGTAGATTTTTATAGATTCAGAGTCGTTCAGTTTTGATCGAAAGTAATTGAAGTAACTTGTAAAATCAGTAATTTAAAGTGACTGTGGGCAGGTGAATTTTGTCGTTGATATTATGGCCGTAGGGCCGAGATAGGTTTTAAAATGGAGACATTGTGTTCGTTCGACGAACAACTTAGTAGAGGTCAAATGGTAATAAAATGATGAAATAATTTTGGAAAAGTTCATGTTCAGTAGTGAACGCATACGGGTTCATAGATGGATGGTTTATAGTTGGTGTATTTTTAAAATAATGAATGTAGATGGAAAATAATTTTACAATATGTATAATAGTAATATGCAATTTAATTTCATTTGTAACAATAAAGTAGTAAAGAAGGAAATTTGACAGGTAAATATTTGCATTTTATGAAATTTCATTAAAATTAATCTTCGTGGAGTCATGTTGATGTTCATGTAGATTCTTGAAGCCAGTAGCAGTGGATTTGTTCATTCACCAAGTTCTGTAATTTGTAAAGTATCGTTGATTAATGTTGGGGAAACCACCAACAATGTCCACAGCGCCGCTGGTGTTGAGGAAACCATCAAACACGTCCTCTTCCAGTAGCTCTGCAATTGGCAGCACCCTTCGATGCGATGCTGCGGCTTCCCGTCAGTCGTTTGAATTGCCGGTGGACTGGTACCAACAATGATGCAGCGTAGGGGTTCCAAAATAAAAGCTCCAAAGTTCTTTGCGCAAAGAACTCCGAAGGGCCAAGTGGGGGATTACGTGATAACTTCTTCTTTCAGTTGTACCCGAGGTGTCGATCGATCAATAATTTTTATTTGTATGGGATGACCCCCTGTAAGACGGCGTTGCCGCACAGACGCGCGACGCTAGCGCTTGTATTTTTGACGATTGCTCGCCCGTTTGGCCCCTCGAAATTCACTCTTTTATTTAAATAACTTTCTTATTTTAAACAGTTTTACATTAATTCTTATTAGTTAACATAGTCTAATATTAGTTCTTATAAGAAAACAAAACTTGTACAGATATTCTTATTGGATAATAAGTTACAAAGGTTTTTCTACGAAAGTTTAGCAATGTTGAATGTCTTTCAGTACATTGTATATGGAAGTTAAGGATATTTACTTTAAAGTGGTTATATAATGCTAAGCATATAAAACAAATGTGAAACAAACTATGTTCAATATATTTCAATACATGGAAACAAAATTATAACATTACGTCTTCACAAAAATGCATTTCTATTTATATATTTATGTTTCGAGTTTGCTTAAGGCATACAACTTGCAAATGTACATAAACAACTGAAAGACTATAGATACAGTGGTTATTTACTGATATAAACTATTTCAAGTAAGAATTAATGCAATACATCTTGAATATTGTTTCATCAACAATTTGTTTCTAGAAATGTGACATTTTACGGTCAAAACGAGTTTAAATTTACGTGTTTTAATAATAATTTACGAGTTCGATACAGAATTACTTTTAAAATTAACAAGATATGAATGTTACTGCAATTTACAGCTAGTAACTAAAGTTTTTTATGTAAATGCGAATTTTCGCTTTAAAATGTTGACTTTCTACGACAATATCAACACATATTTATATTGCTTAATGGGTATTCAAGTTGCATTACTTAAAATCCAGGCAATCTTAAAGTAACAGCCCTTTACACAGCAATACTGTTACGTAGATAACATATCTCAGCGGGTTACGCTCTGCGCGCCCCTTTTAAGCATGAAAATGGCTGAAATTCATTCATTTCATGGTCAGCAAGTGACTTATCAACAAATTACATTAATATTTTACCGTTAAACGGTCTAAAAAGGCAAAAAACCTATAATTTGAACATATCTGTAAGACCCCGGCAAAACTCTGCTTTCTGATTGGCGGTAGGTACCTTTCAGAATATGTTCACATTATTTCAGGTTTCTACAGCACTGGGTCAGGCCTTTGAAGTTTATTTTTACTTTATACATTAATATAGTCGAGAAGCGACGTATAAAAGTTGAAAAAATTCATAATAAAAATAGTCTGCTAAGACCCAGGTACCTTAACAATGTTAACTAGCGGGGTTAAGCCCGATTTAAAGTTCTATACTAAATCCAAGTTTGGGGAGCTGTATTTGTTTATTTGTTTATTTTGTTTATTCTGGCCATCAAGCCTCGTTCGAGCGAGAAAGTATATTCTCAAAATACGCTATTAATCAGCAGTATTTTCAACAATTAATTTTTAATATATATATATATATATATATATATATATAATACATGCAAGTGTTTTTGTTGAATGTAAGAAGACTTTGAGTTTATCAAGTTTTATATGAGAATATTTATTATTATTTACACCTATTTAGTATATTATTTAGTAATAGTTTCATAATGATTAATACTCAGTCATAGTATATTTTCATATACTTGCCTCAGCGGACAGCCTTATCATGGGGATTTATTGTAGAAGATTTCAACAATAATAAATACATAATTAATTTTTTTTTTGGTTTTATTAATTATGTTTCATTATCGAATAGTGAATTCAGTAATCACTGGCTTTGTTTCATTTGAGTGTAAATATCATTTTGATATGAACCGTTGAGATTTTATGTGTCATGTTGCAAGCTATTTGATATTATAAATTCCAAAAAAAAGACTATGCTTATATTATCAAAGGGAAGATAATATAAGAATAGTATCAAAAAGGATTGATCATTGTTAGTCGCACGTGTCCTACGAGTGTTTATTTGATAAATATACTCGTCACGATTGAATACTTTCTTATCCAAAAAAAGAAAAAAAACGGTTTTGAGTCGGGTAACATGCCAGCCGATTCTGAATAGACTATAATCTTAATAATAACAATACACACTCTTTTCGTTATGTATCGTCGTTATTCTTCCATACACCTGTAGTAACCGATTAGTACTCATATTTGTATTGATATAATTATTCAAATATAAAGTTGAATGAAATCATTCATGTAATACTAATAATAGTATATTGCTTACTTTATATAGTGAGTACTTGGAATGTTTCGTTCGTTATGATTACATTCATAATATATTATGTTGTGTATTTATACAATATGAGAGAAGATTTATTGATCAATTCTCTTATCACAACATTATTAGCATAGGGAACATTGCCATTTATTCGTTCTTTTTTAATGAGAATACAAATATTCTGTTTAGTTCGAACTCTCCCTAAAAACGTCGGAACGAAGATCGACGCCGACTTTTTCGATTGTTTGGCCTTGTGATTTGTGTACCGTCATCGCATAACATATTTGCAATGGAAATTGATGTCTATACATTTCTATAGGACTTCCTATTTGTATGGGAGTTTTAAACGTTATGCGTGGAATACAATGTATTTGGTTTTCGTTTGGCTTACGGACTTTGATTATTCTCGGTGAAAGCATGTCAACGATTATCACTTTTGTTCCATTGACCAGACCATCGACAAAACTGAGGTTTCGTATAATCATACAGACCGCGCCGACCTTTACTTGTAAGTCATGGTCGGGCACCCCCCTGGCTTGAACTCGATTCAGTGTATCGATGCCGAGATGGAATTCATTCGATAGCTCGCCGTCAATTTTGTCGACAGAATAGCAGTGAATAACGTTACCCGGTAGCTTTTCCATTATTATATTGTTTATTTCATTTACGTTAACGTTATGCGTTGACATGATTGCCCGTTTTGCACATACATCAGACTCGTGTAAAATATCCACAGGAAAGACAAAGTCAAGTAAATCATGAAGGTCGAGTACGACGTTCAAGTGTGCCAAGCTGACAAGAGTTAGTTAGTTTATTTCTTTCGGTACCTACTTCTATGGAGTCACATTCTCCAGAGCCCAGTTTTAATATGAAATCTGAATAACTCTGGTCACCTCTTGTTCTTTGAGCATTTTTCAAACTCATTTTATACAGTTTAGGCCAAACGGTGGATGTCTTTATAGAAGCTTGCACAATGTCATAGTTATTTCTTGCTGACGGTACGACCGGTGGTATTTGGCGAAAATCACCTGCGAGTATGATAATTTTACCGCCGAATATTTGATCAGAACGAATCAAATCACGTAGAGATTTATCCAGCAATTGGATTAAATATTTGTGCATCATCGGTGCTTCGTCTATTATAATGACGTGTGATCTGTAAATGAGTTCTGCTCGTTGGGAACCATTCGTTAATCCCCAAATACCACTATCATCTTTTACATCTAAAGGTAAGCGGAACATGCTGTGTGCGGTGAAGCCACCATCATAGTTTGTAGCCGCTATACCGGAATATGCTGTACAGAGTACTACACCTCCTAGACACGATCGCACATAGGCGGCAATGACATTCAACAGTAATGTTTTTCCAGTACCGGAAGGACCGTCTAGGAATATAGCAGTCTGTTCAGCGACGCTGGAATCGTTCACAAAACCATAGTTAACAGATGGGTGAAGTAAGGCGTTAATGTGATCATAAACTTGCCTTTGTTCTGATGACAGTAAAGGTAACCATCTGTCAACATAAGTTTGCAAATCTCCAGTCTGATATGCGGCATGTTCTCTGTTGAATTCTGTCGTATCGTCATGAACGGCGGGAAGACCTTGATCGACGAGACTGCTGCCGTGCTTTCGTAACAGTCGGTCGATTTCCAACAGCGCCAAGCGATATGCTTCATCTGGATTACCTGGATTTCTCTCTAGGTGATCTTCGCTGAGCAGATGCTTATACTTGTCCCAGAGAATGGCTGCCGGAGCACCGTTTGTTGTGATGAGCACGAAGAAGTGACGCAAACTTGTAAAAATAAGATGTGTAACAAAATAATTGTACTGGTAGCGACATCTGGTTGATAAAATGTGAAGTTGTGATGTGACGTAATCTCCGTAATAAAGTTAGTCATTGCCCAACCATCTGTGAGTTTTATTAGAGGTTATGGGCCCAGCACGCTTCCACTGCGCCACTTTGCTATCTAATATGGTAGCAGAGCGTGGTTCCGATCCACGGACCTCTGCTACCATATTAGAGGTTATGTGCCTTGCGCGTTTTTATTTGTGAAAATAGTGTAATTAACGGCAAAAAATATCTACAAACATTATATCGAGTATACCAAAGCTAAAGGGAAGAGAAAACTATGAAGACTGGGCGTTTGCTGCGGAAAATTTCCTTATTTTGGAAGGAATGCAGAAATGCATCTCAACGGAAGGAGATTCAAACGATGCCAAAGCAAAAGCAAAGATTATTTTGACCATGGATCCAAGCTTATACGTGCATATTAAAAGTGAAAACAGTGCCATGGGATTGTGGACAAAGTTAAAAAGAATGTTCGATGACACCGGCTTTTCTAGAAGAATCGGATTACTTCGTAACCTCATTTCAATTCGTCGTGAAAACTGTGAATCTATGTCTCAGTATGTGACCATGTTAGTGGAAACGAGTCAAAGATTAAACAATACAGGATTCAAGATTAACGACGAGTGGATTGGCTCTTTGTTGCTGGCTGGATTGCCTGATAAATTCGCTCCGATGATAATGGCGATTGAACATTCAGGCATAGACATTACAGCGGACGCCATTAAATCCAAGCTAATTGACATGGAGGACGGAAGTGAAACATGTTGTTCCCAAAGCGCATTTGCGACTAAAACATGGCAACACAGGAAAGCCAAGGCTGCCAACAGCACGCAACAAATGTCAGAAACATCAAACAAATCGCACGTCAAATGTTATAAATGTAAACAACTTGGACATTATAAAAATCAGTGTGAAAATGAGTTCAAAAAGAAACAATTACGTGCTTTCAGTGCAGTTTTTCTCAGCGGAAACTTTAGTAGTTCAGACTGGTATATAGACTCGGGTGCTAGCATGCATATGACGGCGAACGAAGATTGGTTATTAAACACTTCGAAGCAACATGAAGTTCAGGAGATCGTCATTGCTGACAAGTCAAAAGTTCCTGTGAAAAGTTGTGGAGATATCCAGATTACAACGGTGGTTGCAGATACTGAATATAGTATACCAGTTACGGGAGTTTTGTGTGTGCCGAGTCTAGCTACGAACTTGTTATCTGTTAGCCAGTTGATGAGTAAAGGAAACAAAGTGTCTTTTGTTAACAAACGGTGCTATATTCACAATCAGTCAGATGAGTTAGTGGCGACAGCAGATTTGATGGAAGGTGTTTACAAATTGAATATAAAGGATATTCCTTGTTTGTTGTCATCGGCGACGGGGACTGTGTGGCACAGAAGATTTGGACACCTGAACAGCAGCGATCTTAATAAAATGAAAGATGGAGCTGTCAAAGGAATGTCATTTATTTATTTATTTGATAGGAGAAAAAACAGAAATAGATACATGTTTGACAATAACAATGGTGATAACATTAGTTTAAGTATATCTATTCCCTTAACATTCTCACAAATTACATAAGAGATAAAAATGAAGCAGATGAAGAAGATAAATGGTTTATGACAATATTGGCTATAAACCCAAAGCCAAAAATACAGACTAAGCAAAAAACCCACAGCATGCACATGCAAACTTAAAATAAAAAATCATTAAAACTAAAAATTAATAAAGAAAAAGATACATTTTATATTTACCTAAGAATAAGACATATATTTCTGCTTTACCCTATTTCTTTTGTTTTATTTCCTTTTTTTTTCTTTTCTATGAACGCTTTCTTTACTTTATTTTTATATCTGTTACGAGAGCAGTTAAAGAAATCTATATTTAAAACATTATCATTGTAGTAATTGCACATACGATGTATCGGAGCTCTTTTTCCATTCTGAGTTCTAGTTCTTCTGAGATGAAAGAGATATTTGGGTCTATTACTACGATGACGGAGACTGGGTAGTTGGAAGTTAATCTGACTTAAGAGGTCTGCACATTTATATTCTCCAACACATATATTTCGAAGAATTACTGAATCAGTCACATGTCGGCGATCTGCAAGAGACATAAGCCCAAACTTGGCAAGAAGATCGCTGTAGGACAGACGGCTGTGATTAAGACGATAGTTCAAGGCACGTACAAATCTTTTTTGGATCATTTCAACCTTCCGAACATAAATATCAAACACCGGATTCCATATTGCTGAGGCATATTCTAATTTTATTTCATACATAGATAAGTAAATCAAATTGCCAAGTGTGTTGTGAAGGGAAGCAGGCCCGGTTACCATTCTCTCACGTCGGTAACAGGAGCACAGAACTGCTAGATATCATACATGCTGACATTTGTGGGCCGATGGAAATCAAATCTATTGGAGGCTCAAAGTATTTTTTATTGTTTGTAGATGACTACAGTAGAATGGCCTATGTTTACTTCTTGAAAACCAAAGATGAAGCTTTCGGGTGCTTTAAGGCGTATAAGTCATTAGTAGAGAATCAAACAGGAAAGAAAATGAAATGCTTAAGAACAGATAATGGATTAGAATTCTGCAGTAAGGCATTTGAGAAGTACTTACAGGATGCAGGAATCATTCATCAAAAAACTAATCCGTATACGCCAGAACAAAATGGCCTATGTGAACGACTTAATAGAACAGTAGTGGAGAAAGCTAAATGTTTGCTATATGATGCTGATCTAACCAAAAGATTTTGGGCAGAAGCTGTAAATACAGCTGTTTATCTGAGAAATAGATCAGTGGTATCGGGAACAAACAATAGAACTCCATTTGAACTTTGGACTGGAAATAAACCTGATGTTAGCCATCTGCGTATATTTGGAAGCAAGGTTCACATACCAAAAGAAAAAAGGCTTAAATTTGATAAAAAAGCAGAACAGTGTATCCTCGTTGGCTACCCAGACCATGTGAAAGGATATAGAATCTATAATCACAAGAATAACAAGATATCAACAAGCAGAGATATTGTTGTTTTGGAAGAAGGATTACAGAATACTGTTGTAAAAATAAACATTAATGAGGATTTGACAGACTTTGTAGCAAAAGAAGAGCATATAATAGACTGTAAACCAGCTGAGACACCAATAGAGTCAAAATTAAATCTAAGCAAGGGAAATGGCTGTGATAAGAAATTGCCTTATCAGCAGTTGATAGGCAGCATGATGTACTTAGCTGTACTTACAAGACCTGATATAGATTTTTCTGTAAATTATCTCAGTCATTTCAACAACTGTTATAATGAAGAACATTGGTCTTATGCCAAACGTGTGCTTAAGTACTCAAAGAAAACTAAAAATTTCTGTTTAAGATATGTTAGAGACGGTAATACACAACTACAAGCTTTTGTAGACGCTGACTGGGCTAGTAATTCAGTTGATAGAAAGTCTTATACGGGCTATGTTTTAAAGCTGTCTGGTTGTGTTGTTTCCTGGGAAACCAGAAAGCAGAGTACTGTAGCTTTATCTAGTACAGAGGCAGAGTATATGGGCCTGTCCGATTGTTGTAAAGAAGCTATATACTTGAAAAATTTGCAGTATGAGATAACTAAAGAAGTATATACTATTACCATATTTAATGACAATCAGTCTGCTCAGAAGTTAACAGCTAATCCTGTGTTTCACAAAAGGTCTAAACACATCGATGTACGCTATCATTTTTGTAGGGAGAATGTGGCTAATAATATTGTTAAGGTTAAATATTTGGCCTCCACAGAAATGCCTGCAGACCTATTAACAAAAGGATTATGTACAGCTAAGCACTATAAATTGTTAAAAATGTTGGGGCTATCACAATTGTTATAATGTTGAAACCTGTAAGTTTTTTTTATAATGAATTATTTTAATAACTTATAATGAATGTACCGTAATGTCCTAGAAGCAATACAACAAATCAAATAATTTTAGTTTCACATCATAGTATATTTTATACTTTTCCAAAATATTTTTGTTTCATTTCGATTTTTGGGATATTTCTCCTGAAATTATAGGAAGCACCAAAACCATTCTCCAGTTTTTTCAAAACATGAATCTTGTCTCGCGTTAGCTTGCCTCTCACACCGTGTTCGGTTAGTTCCGTACGAGCTCGGGAAATGGACGTTCGAACCAACCAATGACAGTCAGTCAGTGCTCTATAATCCGAATTTGAATGTAGAATGAATTAGCAAGCATAGCGACCCCGTGCGCGACTGACATCAAGCCGCCGCATCGTCTCTGTTACCGGAGTATTAATAATGCTTCTTTTGACGGTCGATATCTTTTTAGGGTTCCGTAGTACCTGAAACGTTTTTGTTTGTTAAGTTTCATTGAAAGAAAGAAAGAAAAAAGTATTTATTTTGAGTAATCGATATTGACAATACAATTTTATTACACATGTTCTTAAAATACACGATTATCCCAAAAATGGAAATAGACTCGGCGATGTGCCATCTGAAACAATTTTCAGATGACGCTGATTTTCAGCTATTCCCATGCTCCTAATAATTTTTATATTTGACATCTTTTTTGTATCCTGCATAATACTTAAACAATTGTACAAGCAGATAGCGCTCATCTATAATCAGCAATTTTTAATAAGTTATCAAGTCGTTACACAAAAAAACACAATTTTCAGACCAATTAACGACCCAAAATAAAATAAAAAGAGTAGGTAATTATTATGTGTCTAACTATTTATAATAAGTAATGAATATAATATAAGGTGATTTTAATTACAGGTACCAAAAATATCAGCTTAAAAACATGTAATGTCTAGGACATTTCAAGTTTTGAAATTTCTTTTGTAGCTTAAGTAGTGCTTTCTTATATGTAAGTTTAAACGTTTTGTCTGTTATAAATTTATTTCTTATTGATGGCGGCAAATTATTCCAAATCTTTGCACTTCTATAAGTGAAACATCTTTTAAAACCGGCAAGCCTATGTTTAGGGATACACAATAAGTTAAGATCCTTAGATCTGGTATGGATGCAATTAGCATCTCTTCTAAATTTAAATTTATCAAATAGGTTCTCTGGGCTCTTGTTCCAAACTACTTTATAAGGAAGTGAAGCTAAATGTAGCACCCTTCTAGCTTCCATGTTCAGGAGATCATGTTCATTGAGATATGGAGTGACGTGTGCGCGCTTCGGTATTTTATAACAGAAACGCGCACACGCATTTTGCACTCTCTGAATAGCCTTCGCTGTCTTTTGACATATTCTGGGGCCGTACACTGCACTACAATAGTTGAAGGATGACAGAATTAGAAGTTCGACTAAAGTTTCTCTTACATCTACAGTTAGATACTCTCTGATCCCATACAGAACATTTAACATAAATAATGCGTTCCTAATTTTTTCATGCATGTGAGATTGAAACTTTAGTTCTTCGTCGAAAATTACACCAAGATTCCTGGCTTCCTTTACAAATGGAAGTTTTTGTTTATCTATTATAATATTAGGATCTTGATCCAAGACATATTTTATTTGGTGACTAGATCCCATTACTATACTGTCCCGACAGAAAAGACTGAAACCATTTGCACGTATTATTAGAAAACCCATAATATTTAAGTTTAGCAATTACACACACTAATACAGTCAAAAGCTCGCGAGTAGTCTAGTAGGACCAAGATACTTGCTAATTTATTATCGGAAGCAGCAATAATATCATCTGATACTTTTAAAAGCGCAGTTTCGGTTCCATGACCGCCCCGAAAGCCTGACTGTATATTTGGAATTATGTTCTCGTTAGCTAAGTACCAGATTATTTGGTTTTGTACAGCCTTTTTTATTACTTTGGACATAACTGGTAACACACTTATTGGGCGTAGATCTTTGTAATCGCTGATATTACTTGATTTCGGTAACGGTTTTATAACAGCCATTTTATAACTATCAGGATAAGTTTGTGTTGCGATTGACATATTTACTATTGCAGTTATAACAGGTAGTGTATAGTGTAACGTTAACTCTATCATTTCAATGTTGATACCGTCATGACCTTTAGCGTTCGTTTTTATACTGGAGATAATTTTTTCGACATCTCTTTGATTTACTGGGGTAAAAGTAAAAAAGCTTTTATTATACCTCGAAGTTTCAAAATAGTTTAGAAGATGTTGGTTGACATTGTTATTTCCAGGTACATTCAAGAAGTGTTGATTCATTTTTTGAGGATCATTTAATTCAACAAGGACGTCCGTTGGTTGTTTGGAATAAAAAGGAGATGTTTTTTTGAAATGTTGCCACATTTTGCCAGGATTATTCTTATTATTATTTACGTAATATTTGAAATAGGCAACTTTTTCCCTATTTATTGTTGAATTAACAAGACGTTTTAGACTTTTGTAATATTCCAAGTCACTATCTCTTTTACTCTTATTAGCCTTGCTTAGAGCTTCATCTCTTAAGCCCATCATGAACCGAACCATATCTGTAATCCAGGGCTTGGATTTATCAAAACATTTTAATTTATGAACTGGTGCATGAATAAGCGAGTAATATAATTATTAAAAAGATCTACCATTAAATTGACATCACTTAGATCTAAAATTTTGTACCATGGTGTATTAAGAAGGTCTTTTTCAAATGCACCTCTGTCTATTTCTTTAAGATGGCGGGTTACAACAAAACGCTTGGCTAGTTTTGGCTTCCTAATGTCAACATCAAGCCAAACCATACCATGATCACTAAGTGATCGGTTATGCAACACATTAACATTCTTCACTTTACTAGGGATGTCCGTTATAGCAAGATCTAACAGAGTGCTCGTTTTATCAGTGATTCTCGTTGGTTCCCTTACCAGTTGATTTAAATTAAGCTGATGAAAGAAACTTTGAAGTCTCCTAGCATCGTAAGAATCTGAAATAAGGTCCGTATTGAAGTCAGTGAACAAGAAAATATATTTACAGTATGAGTAATCGATTCCGTTAACGCATCTATAGCCACTCCACGGTTGACTTGTTCCGGCCTGTACGCGGTGCCAATGGCTATTCTGATCCCTGCTATGGTCAGTTGTAACCACATTTGCTCTAATAAAGAATTAGGATGTTCCATAACTTTTACACGGACCCCTCTTCGAATATAAAATCCAACCCCTCCACCCCTATCTACCGCTGATCTAGCTTGCAGTTTAAGTGAGTAGCCAGGAATCCCGGGAGCAATAATTTCCATACCTTCTTTAACCCAGGTTTCATTTAGCGCCAGAATATCTAGTTTAAGGTTTTTAATCGTAACGCATAATTCGTCTTGACCTGTATTTAAGGACCGAACGTTCAAAAAACCAAGCCGCAAATATTTATTTTTATTATTGCCGCTGAATGTAAAAAATAAGTAAGATCACAGAAACATCATGACTAGTAAACTTGAAACAAGAGACCACGTCCGGGTCGGACGGGCCCCACACGTGAGGCGTTGACAATATCTCGTTCGTCGATACTCAGGCCAAGTTTATTCGCCACTAGATGGACGATGTGGCCAACGCTTTCTTCTGTTTTCTTGGTGCACCTCTAGACATTGGCCTAGATGTAATAATGAACTTCAATAGCAAGGATCTTCCATTTTATGTTACTACCTATATATTTTCGCCTTCAGCGTTCTTGGCTGTACCTTGTCTCTCAGTCAGTCAGTCAGCGGTCACGGAGCTGTTATTTATTTACTAGCACGATATCTACTGTCCCACTTGCTGCTGAAGCATCAAAAGGGCTCACAGAAAATATATTGCCGCGGCTGCGTATGGATAAAGTGTCGACAATAGTCCAAGGAGGCCCCTTAATTTTGGCGTTCGGATCGAGACTAATAAAGAAAAAACAAGGAAGCAGAAAATACATTTTTTCTCGAATGAGAGATTTAGTGACGTTACTAAAAATTGTCAAAGATAAAGATATAAAGAAATTAAAAGATATGATCGAACCAGAAAAATATGAAACATTCATGGAGTCAGTCAAAACGATGTGTGGGCTTAATGAAGAGACTGTATTTGTTAATACCAATAGCGTTCCAGCCCGGATACGTTCAGCTATTATAGGATGTATGAACATTCTTTACACTGAAATGATTACGAGCCACATCCACTCATCAGAATATAAAGTAAATTATATAAAAAAATTAGAAGATTTTAAACACTTATTGGCGACTAATTGGCAGTGGGAGATATCTTCAAATATCGAAATGACAAGAAAAATACAGAATATGACGAAAGAATGTGTACCACCACTAGACGAAGATAAAGAAAAAGTGAAAAAAAAAAATCACGAATTGGAAGACAATTTTTCCAAAAATTCTGATAAGAACATAAGTGTTATTGATGACGAAATAACTGTTATTGATGACGAAATAAGTGTTATTGATAACGAAACATTATGCGAAGCGACAATCGACAAATTAAACTCTAAAATGCAAGATGTAGAAACACGCAACATAGAAATGAAGATCAAAACATTTATTCTCGAAAAAGATAAGTCTAAGTTTAAAAATCTTAACAAAAGAAAAATATTTCCGAAACCGTTGAACATGAACAGAGATTGGAAAATGATTTCGGAAAAAGAAAGAAACCTGATTGAGAACGAAATTCACTGAGTAGTACTGTCATGCTCGTTGTCACTAAGCATCGAGAGAGGGCGTGACGAGTATCGTAAATAGAACTATAACGTATATTATTTAATTTAATTTTAATACTAATTTAATTTACTAATATAGTTTATAAGATCATTGTTACTAACACTTATGGATCAATGTTATCTGAAATAAATGGATATTATTATTATTACTGAAAAGATTTCAACTGATTTATACAAACTTAAAAGCCTGCGTGGTAAAGATTTGGGTACATGGCACTCGTCTGACCTCAAACGTGTGGTATGAATCCGGGTCGGATTCTTCTGGGGAAGAGGGATATGTCATGCTCGTTGTCACTAAGCATCGAGAGAGGGCGTGACGAGTATCGTAAATAGAACTATAACGTGCGGGTAAGACATACTATTTGATTTTATGTTTGGAGTCATTAGCGTCTGACAGGACAAGCCGTTAAGCAACGCACAAGGAGGTTTCAGTTATATTTCAGAAACATAATCGAAGAAATTACTGTGCACCTTCTCAGATAGTCAACTTATCGTAATATGTGCTATGTGTGGAATTTAAACGTTGAAAAACAAGACACGGGGTGAGTCCTTTCTGTTGTTGTTGGATCGGGCGTTACTCCCATTTTCTATTTTGCGAAGTGTTAAATTTTAACGACTGTATATTGTTACAGCTTTTGGTAACGCCCTTTCGGTTCGGGAATAAGTATCCTTGAAGGAACCACGAAATTCCGGGTTTATTTGACACGTCGAGGTTCGTGAGTAATATCGTTATTTCGCAACGGTAATCACAACAACAGTAGCGTGGGGGTTAAGACCGCCATCACTAGCGGTCTACGCTCAATCTGGAGACCCAAGTTCGATCCTCAGCCGCTTGCTTCTTTTTGTGTTTTTATTTTGTTTTCTTCATTATTTTTTTATTATATGTATTTTATTTTCATATATCCATCCGATACATGCAAAACGTAAAAGAAATTGAAGGTAAGGAAGAGATTTCAGAACATAATAGGGAAATATTACAGAAATCATTAGGCGAGAACGCATTAAAATTTTTAGAAAATATCGAAGGGAATCCCACATGTTCTTACAAGGATATAGAAGAGGCATCATTTTCAGGCTCTAATATTAGACCCCCTATAACTTCTAAGCCGTCGCAAGTAATTGAAAACCCCAAGCCAGTCATCCGCTCCAGTAATCAAGATTTATTCACGGGTAGTAACAATGACGACCAAAACATGTCAGTCTGTTTGGCAGATTTAGGGTTTGAGAACAAAGAACCCACATTCCACAGACAAGCGAAATTAGCTCGATCTTCAACCTTAAATGTGGAAGAAGGAAAAAGGAAATTAGTGCCTTTGAGAGATTGGGGTACTAAATTTTCTGGTAAGGGCAATATGAGCATTAACGCGTTTCTGGAACGGATTGAAGAAATTAAGGATGCGCGTAATGCTGTAGATAACGATTTGTTTCGCTACGCTATAGACCTGTCTGTGGACGAAGCTCTTATTTGGTATCGAGCTAATAAGGACAATGTTTGTAATTGGAGAGAACTGAGGGACTTACTATTGCTGTCATTCCAAAAACCATTTTATCAAGAAGAGTTGATGGATGAAATTAGGAATCGCACGCAAGGCAAACATGAAAGTGTACAGATATATATTGCTGTGATGCAAAATATGTTTAACCGATTACCTACAAAACTTCAGGAGCATCATAAATTAACCATCTTGCTTAAAAACTTACAACCGTATTTTCAACAAGCTATTTGTCGTGAACGTTTTAGCTCTGTTTCCGAATTAACAAGGGTACTAAGAGTCTTAGAACACACAAAGATAAACTGCCAAAACTTTAGGGAGCCCTCTCCAAACCAAAATGCGTTAGAACCCGATCTGGCATATCAAAATGGTCAAAGTCATTACATGCACGCAATGAACAGCAGCGTTCCCACACAGGATCTTATTTCATCAAAATGTTGGAATTGTAGGGCTACAGGCCATCGCTTTAGAGACTGTCATTTGCCACAACAAAGGATATTTTGTTTTAGGTGTGGCAAGTTTGGAGCAACAACCAATAAATGCCAATGCTCTAATCTAACAAATATTACGGGAAACGGAAAGTCGGAAGACGTTGTTCCAAAACGTCTTCCATTACTATACATTTAGATTTAAGTGGATTAAGAACTAAACAGTTCTTTTGTGCCCATTCAAATATGTTCTTTAAATCATCATTCATCTTCACGACAGCCGATGCGGTATCTGCCTGATTAAACGAAGAGTAGATTTGAGTGTCATCGGCATATAGATGGCATTGGCAATGCTTAAGTAATTTTGGCATGTCAGCAGTGTAAATTGTAAAAAGTATTGGGCTTAGTATAGATCCTTGAGGAGTACCTCTTACTAATTGAGACAGATCGGAATTTAAAATTTCTCCGTTCTCATTTACTGTAGTAACGAATTGTGTACGTCCCGACAGAAAAGACTGAAACCATTTGCACGTATTATTAGAAAACCCATAATATTTAAGTTTAGCAATTAAAAGCTCCACACTAATACAGACAATTTGTAAATACCAGACTGTTGTTTTTTATCTAATTTGTCCTTACCATTGCAAATACGCTATAGCACGACAAGAATTGTTTAGCGGAATATTGCAAATTATATTCATATATCCTTTACTTAGTGATGGACTTCCGCAAGGTAACGCCTATTTCAATTAATCATCTTAGGTCAGCAAGCATAGCTGAACAGGCGAAATTGTATGTTAAACTTACCAAATTACAGAGAATAGCCGCACAGAATGTTTGGTTTAATCAACAATGTAAGAAAAATCAAGTTATCCCCAACTACATAAAACTTAATATTCGTTGTAACACACACACTAGGTCTTCATTTTTAGCTATTAGAAGAGCACAATTGGCTTGGTTGAATGAAGAAATAAGGTATTGGTTTTCGGTAAGAAATAACCTTAAAACTCATCTCAAAGTTCTCCATACTGAATTAACTTTTTCTTTACACAGCACTGAATTTGACAGCTTGGATAGAAAGGCTAGAGATTTGGCATCGAAGGTTGTGCACGAGAAGTATCTCATTCACAAAAGTAAGTTAGATAGATTAATACAGTGTAATAACGATTTTAGTCGACAGCCCGTGCAAAATTCATCAACTTCTTCATTCTACCCTCGAGTAAAAAATTTAACTAATGTTGTTTTTCCTAATATTGAGATGTCTCTTTTAGAAAAGGGTTTAAAATATAATATTCCTTCTAGTTTGTCCCAAAATTCATTAGAAAATTTAGCTGTTGATGCTGAGATTACTGCAATTGTTTCTAAGCAAGACAATATTGTGAAGAGTTTGGTTACGCATGAAATTCAAGAGTCCGTTGTCTCATCAAGTCTCAAAATTAATCCGGAACTAGCAATATTTAAATCTGTTCAGAGTAGGGTCAACGAAAATAACTTAGTGATTTCCAAGGCCGATAAGGGCAACACAGTAGTAATAATGAATCGTGATGACTATAATATAAAGGTAAATGATGTTATTCAGGGTGACGCCTTTGTTCCTCTTAATTCAGATCCAACTAAGAAATTTCAAGCAGAGTTAAAATTAGCCTCCTTTGTTTTTCCAGACAATTCTCACTATAAAGCAAAATTACTTCCTATGAACCCTGTAGCTCCAGCTTTGTACGGTTTGCCAAAAATTCATAAAGATAATATTCCAGTTCGTCCGGTTGTCTCTTATATAGGTGCTCCAGCTTATGATTTGTCAAAACGGTTAAATCATATTTTGATAGAAAAAACTGCCTTCAAGCCCATTTATTGTCTTAGGAACAAAGATGACTTAATATCAAAAATTCAGAATGTCCATTTGCCCTCTAATGCGAAGTTGATATCTTTAGATGTAGATAGCTTGTTTACCAATGTTCCTTCCGATGAGTGTTTGATTGTTATTAGAAATTTACTAGAAAAACAACGTCTTCACACTAACGAAATTGATGACCTCATTAGCCTTGCATCAGTTTGCATGCGTCAAAATTATTTCAAATTCAATGATAGATTCTATATGCAGAAAGAAGGTTTAGCGATGGGTTCACCCTTAAGTCCATTAATGGCCGATATTTTCATGGATAGTTTTGAGAACAAACACATTGTCAGTAGTTCGAATATTTTGTATTATTACAGATACGTTGATGACATAATTATTTGCTGGACTGGTACTGGTAGACAGCTTGATGTATTTGTTGACAAATTGAACAAAATTCACCCCAAAATAAAATTTAAATTAGAAGTCGAACAAGAAAACTCCCTTAATTTTCTAGATTTAACGATTACTCGGGCACAGAATAAACATGAATTTCAAATATACCGCAAGCCAACACACACCGATACTGTAATACCTTCTTCATCTTGTCACCCTTGGGAACATAAGCTTGCAGCATTTCGTTGTTATGTTCACAAAATTCATACAAAATTGTCAAAGAAAAAGATAAAGATATAAAGAAATTAAAAGATATGATCGAACCAGAAAAATATGAAACATTCATGGAGTCAGTCAAAACGATGTGTGGGCTTAATGAAGAGACTGTATTTGTTAATACCAATAGCGTTCCAGCCCGGATACGTTCAGCTATTATAGGATGTATGGACATTCTTTACACTGAAATGATTACGAGCCACATCCACTCATCAGAATATAAAGTAAATTATATAAAAAAATTAGAAGATTTTAAACACTTATTGGCGACTAATTGGCAGTGGGAGATATCTTCAAATATCGAAATGACAAGAAAAATACAGAATATGACGAAAGAATGTGTACCACCACTAGACGAAGATAAAGAAAAAGTGAAAAAAAATAATCATGAATTGGAAGACAATTTTTCCAAAAATTCTGATAAGAACATAAGTGTTATTGATGACGAAATAACTGTTATTGATGACGAAATAACTGTTATTGATGACGAAATAAGTGTTATTGATAACGAAACATTATGCGAAGCGACAATCGACAAATTAAACTCTAAAATGCAAGATGTAGAAACACGCAACATAGAAATGAAGATCAAAACATTTATTCTCGAAAAAGATAAGTCTAAGTTTAAAAATCTTAACAAAAGAAAAATATTTCCGAAACCGTTGAACATGAACAGAGATTGGAAAATGATTTCGGAAAAAGAAAGAAACCTGATTGAGAACGAAATTCACTGAGTAGTACTGTCATGCTCGTTGTCACTAAGCATCGAGAGAGGGCGTGACGAGTATCGTAAATAGAACTATAACGTGCGGGTAAGACATACTATTTGATTTTATGTTTGGAGTCATTAGCGTCTGACAGGACAAGCCGTTAAGCAACGCACAAGGAGGTTTCAGTTATATTTCAGAAACATAATCGAAGAAATTACTGTGCACCTTCTCAGATAGTCAACTTATCGTAATATGTGCTATGTGTGGAATTTAAACGTTGAAAAACAAGACACGGGGTGAGTCCTTTCTGTTGTTGTTGGATCGGGCGTTACTCCCATTTTCTATTTTGCGAAGTGTTAAATTTTAACGACTGTATATTGTTACAGCTTTTGGTAACGCCCTTTCGGTTCGGGAATAAGTATCCTTGAAGGAACCACGAAATTCCGGGTTTATTTGACACGTCGAGGTTCGTGAGTAATATCGTTATTTCGCAACGGTAATCACAACAACAGTAGCGTGGGGGTTAAGACCGCCATCACTAGCGGTCTACGCTCAATCTGGAGACCCAAGTTCGATCCTCAGCCGCTTGCTTCTTTTTGTGTTTTTATTTTGTTTTCTTCATTATTTTTTTATTATATGTATTTTATTTTCATATATCCATCCGATACATGCAAAACGTAAAAGAAATTGAAGGTAAGGAAGAGATTTCAGAACATAATAGGGAAATATTACAGAAATCATTAGGCGAGAACGCATTAAAATTTTTAGAAAATATCGAAGGGAATCCCACATGTTCTAACAAGGATATAGAAGAGGCATCATTTTCAGGCTCTAATATTAGACCCCCTATAACTTCTAAGCCGTCGCAAGTAATTGAAAACCCCAAGCCAGTCATCCGCTCCAGTAATCAAGATTTATTCACGGGTAGTAACAATGACGACCAAAACATGTCAGTCTGTTTGGCAGATTTAGGGTTTGAGAACAAAGAACCCACATTCCACAGACAAGCGAAATTAGCTCGATCTTCAACCTTAAATGTGGAAGAAGGAAAAAGGAAATTAGTGCCTTTGAGAGATTGGGGTACTAAATTTTCTGGTAAGGGCAATATGAGCATTAACGCGTTTCTGGAACGGATTGAAGAAATTAAGGATGCGCGTAATGCTGTAGATAACGATTTGTTTCGCTACGCTATAGACCTGTCTGTGGACGAAGCTCTTATTTGGTATCGAGCTAATAAGGACAATGTTTGTAATTGGAGAGAACTGAGGGACTTACTATTGCTGTCATTCCAAAAACCATTTTATCAAGAAGAGTTGATGGATGAAATTAGGAATCGCACGCAAGGCAAACATGAAAGTGTACAGATATATATTGCTGTGATGCAAAATATGTTTAACCGATTACCTACAAAACTTCAGGAGCATCATAAATTAACCATCTTGCTTAAAAACTTACAACCGTATTTTCAACAAGCTATTTGTCGTGAACGTTTTAGCTCTGTTTCCGAATTAACAAGGGTACTAAGAGTCTTAGAACACACAAAGATAAACTGCCAAAACTTTAGGGAGCCCTCTCCAAACCAAAATGCGTTAGAACCCGATCTGGCATATCAAAATGGTCAAAGTCATTACATGCACGCAATGAACAGCAGCGTTCCCACACAGGATCTTATTTCATCAAAATGTTGGAATTGTAGGGCTACAGGCCATCGCTTTAGAGACTGTCATTTGCCACAACAAAGGATATTTTGTTTTAGGTGTGGCAAGTTTGGAGCAACAACCAATAAATGCCAATGCTCTAATCTAACAAATATTACGGGAAACGGAAAGTCGGAAGACGTTGTTCCAAAACGTCTTCCATTACTATACATTTAGATTTAAGTGGATTAAGAACTAAACAGTTCTTTTGTGCCCATTCAAATATGTTCTTTAAATCATCATTCATCTTCACGACAGCCGATGCGGTATCTGCCTGATTAAACGAAGAGTAGATTTGAGTGTCATCGGCATATAGATGGCATTGGCAATGCTTAAGTAATTTTGGCATGTCAGCAGTGTAAATTGTAAAAAATATTGGGCTTAGTATAGATCCTTGAGGAGTACCTCTTACTAATTGAGACAGATCGGAATTTAAAATTTCTCCGTTCTCATTTACTGTAGTAACGAATTGTGTACGTCCCGACAGAAAAGACTGAAACCATTTGCACGTATTATTAGAAAACCCATAATATTTAAGTTTAGCAATTAAAAGCTCCACACTAATACAGACAATTTGTAAATACCAGACTGTTGTTTTTTATCTAATTTGTCCTTACCATTGCAAATACGCTATAGCACGACAAGAATTGTTTAGCGGAATATTGCAAATTATATTCATATATCCTTTACTTAGTGATGGACTTCCGCAAGGTAACGCCTATTTCAATTAATCATCTTAGGTCAGCAAGCATAGCTGAACAGGCGAAATTGTATGTTAAACTTACCAAATTACAGAGAATAGCCGCACAGAATGTTTGGTTTAATCAACAATGTAAGAAAAATCAAGTTATCCCCAACTACATAAAACTTAATATTCGTTGTAACACACACACTAGGTCTTCATTTTTAGCTATTAGAAGAGCACAATTGGCTTGGTTGAATGAAGAAATAAGGTATTGGTTTTCGGTAAGAAATAACCTTAAAACTCATCTCAAAGTTCTCCATACTGAATTAACTTTTTCTTTACACAGCACTGAATTTGACAGCTTGGATAGAAAGGCTAGAGATTTGGCATCGAAGGTTGTGCACGAGAAGTATCTCATTCACAAAAGTAAGTTAGATAGATTAATACAGTGTAATAACGATTTTAGTCGACAGCCCGTGCAAAATTCATCAACTTCTTCATTCTACCCTCGAGTAAAAAATTTAACTAATGTTGTTTTTCCTAATATTGAGATGTCTCTTTTAGAAAAGGGTTTAAAATATAATATTCCTTCTAGTTTGTCCCAAAATTCATTAGAAAATTTAGCTGTTGATGCTGAGATTACTGCAATTGTTTCTAAGCAAGACAATATTGTGAAGAGTTTGGTTACGCATGAAATTCAAGAGTCCGTTGTCTCATCAAGTCTCAAAATTAATCCGGAACTAGCAATATTTAAATCTGTTCAGAGTAGGGTCAACGAAAATAACTTAGTGATTTCCAAGGCCGATAAGGGCAACACAGTAGTAATAATGAATCGTGATGACTATAATATAAAGGTAAATGATGTTATTCAGGGTGACGCCTTTGTTCCTCTTAATTCAGATCCAACTAAGAAATTTCAAGCAGAGTTAAAATTAGCCTCCTTTGTTTTTCCAGACAATTCTCACTATAAAGCAAAATTACTTCCTATGAACCCTGTAGCTCCAGCTTTGTACGGTTTGCCAAAAATTCATAAAGATAATATTCCAGTTCGTCCGGTTGTCTCTTATATAGGTGCTCCAGCTTATGATTTGTCAAAACGGTTAAATCATATTTTGATAGAAAAAACTGCCTTCAAGCCCATTTATTGTCTTAGGAACAAAGATGACTTAATATCAAAAATTCAGAATGTCCATTTGCCCTCTAATGCGAAGTTGATATCTTTAGATGTAGATAGCTTGTTTACCAATGTTCCTTCCGATGAGTGTTTGATTGTTATTAGAAATTTACTAGAAAAACAACGTCTTCACACTAACGAAATTGATGACCTCATTAGCCTTGCATCAGTTTGCATGCGTCAAAATTATTTCAAATTCAATGATAGATTCTATATGCAGAAAGAAGGTTTAGCGATGGGTTCACCCTTAAGTCCATTAATGGCCGATATTTTCATGGATAGTTTTGAGAACAAACACATTGTCAGTAGTTCGAATATTTTGTATTATTACAGATACGTTGATGACATAATTATTTGCTGGACTGGTACTGGTAGACAGCTTGATGTATTTGTTGACAAATTGAACAAAATTCACCCCAAAATAAAATTTAAATTAGAAGTCGAACAAGAAAACTCCCTTAATTTTCTAGATTTAACGATTACTCGGGCACAGAATAAACATGAATTTCAAATATACCGCAAGCCAACACACACCGATACTGTAATACCTTCTTCATCTTGTCACCCTTGGGAACATAAGCTTGCAGCATTTCGTTGTTATGTTCACAAAATTCATACAAAATTGTCAAAGAAAAAGATAAAGATATAAAGAAATTAAAAGATATGATCGAACCAGAAAAATATGAAACATTCATGGAGTCAGTCAAAACGATGTGTGGGCTTAATGAAGAGACTGTATTTGTTAATACCAATAGCGTTCCAGCCCGGATACGTTCAGCTATTATAGGATGTATGGACATTCTTTACACTGAAATGATTACGAGCCACATCCACTCATCAGAATATAAAGTAAATTATATAAAAAAATTAGAAGATTTTAAACACTTATTGGCGACTAATTGGCAGTGGGAGATATCTTCAAATATCGAAATGACAAGAAAAATACAGAATATGACGAAAGAATGTGTACCACCACTAGACGAAGATAAAGAAAAAGTGAAAAAAAATAATCATGAATTGGAAGACAATTTTTCCAAAAATTCTGATAAGAACATAAGTGTTATTGATGACGAAATAACTGTTATTGATGACGAAATGAATGAATGAATGAATGAATATATTTATTTATTTCAAGAATAACTTAAATCTAAATACATCCCACAAAACCAAGTAGGAATTTGGTTTGTCTGTGGGGAGGGAGTCGCACTTCTTTTTCGTAGGTATGTACATTAACAATAAATAATAACATTGTTATTTTAATCTATGTTTACATATTTTGTAGAAGGTAAGTTTTATATAATTTTGCAAATTTATTTTTATTTTGTTCAGATCTTATACGAACAGGCATTTCATTATATAACATTGGAATTTTGCGTTTAAGCAATCTGCCGCCAAAGTAGTTATTCACTTTTACTGTTTCATATTTACCCTGAGCAGTTGCTCTCGTGTTGAGCCCATGCTGTTTAGGTATCTTATGATCTGGGGTGCCATGGCCATTTACTGCAATTATGTATTTATATTTTAATGAAGCCGGTAGTATTTTACATAATGAGTACAATATTTTGATATTATTTTTGTGTTTTTTCCTAACATTTTTACTGACTAGGAATTTTAAGAATTTTATTTGTATATTTTCAATCTTATCCATGTATGTTTTAAATATAGATCCATAGCAGTCCACACCATAAGATATAATTGAGTCAACCAACGACATATATATAGTTTTTAGCACAGAAATTGGTACTTTGTAACTAAGATGTTTGAATTTAAATAACAATATGCGTAGCTTATTTAATATCCTTTCTATGTGTTTAGTCCAGCCCATATTTTCATCGATGCACATTCCTAGGTATGTAACACATGGAACTTGCTTTATTGTTTTACATTTACAATTAGATAAGTTATTATGGAAACAGTTAAAGTCGTGGGCAACCAGTTGACATGAAGAGTCCGGGGTACAAGAGTACGGAGACCGGATAACAAGGAGGTTAGTTTTTTCGGCATTGAGTACGATTCCGTTATCGTGCGACCATCGCACTACGTTGTCGTATAACTGTTATTGATGACGAAATAAGTGTTATTGATAACGAAACATTATGCGAAGCGACAATCGACAAATTAAACTCTAAAATGCAAGATGTAGAAACACGCAACATAGAAATGAAGATCAAAACATTTATTCTCGAAAAAGATAAGTCTAAGTTTAAAAATCTTAACAAAAGAAAAATATTTCCGAAACCGTTGAACATGAACAGAGATTGGAAAATGATTTCGGAAAAAGAAAGAAACCTGATTGAGAACGAAATTCACTGAGTAGTACTGTCATGCTCGTTGTCACTAAGCATCGAGAGAGGGCGTGACGAGTATCGTAAATAGAACTATAACGTGCGGGTAAGACATACTATTTGATTTTATGTTTGGAGTCATTAGCGTCTGACAGGACAAGCCGTTAAGCAACGCACAAGGAGGTTTCAGTTATATTTCAGAAACATAATCGAAGAAATTACTGTGCACCTTCTCAGATAGTCAACTTATCGTAATATGTGCTATGTGTGGAATTTAAACGTTGAAAAACAAGACACGGGGTGAGTCCTTTCTGTTGTTGTTGGATCGGGCGTTACTCCCATTTTCTATTTTGCGAAGTGTTAAATTTTAACGACTGTATATTGTTACAGCTTTTGGTAACGCCCTTTCGGTTCGGGAATAAGTATCCTTGAAGGAACCACGAAATTCCGGGTTTATTTGACACGTCGAGGTTCGTGAGTAATATCGTTATTTCGCAACGGTAATCACAACAACAGTAGCGTGGGGGTTAAGACCGCCATCACTAGCGGTCTACGCTCAATCTGGAGACCCAAGTTCGATCCTCAGCCGCTTGCTTCTTTTTGTGTTTTTATTTTGTTTTCTTCATTATTTTTTTATTATATGTATTTTATTTTCATATATCCATCCGATCCATGCAAAACGTAGAAGAAATTGAAGGTAAGGAAGAGATTTCAGAACATAATAGGGAAATATTACAGAAATCATTAGGCGAGAACGCATTAAATTTCAGGCTCTAATATTGGACCCCCTATAACTTCTAAGCCGTCGCAAGTAATTGAAAACCCCAAGCCAGTCATCCGCTCCAGTAATCAAGATTTATTCACGGGTAGTAACAATGACGACCAAAACATGTCAGTCTGTTTGGCAGATTTAGGGTTTGAGAACAAAGAACCCACATTCCACAGACAAGCGAAATTAGCTCGATCTTCAACCTTAAATGTGGAAGAAGGAAAAAGGAAATTAGTGCCTTTGAGAGATTGGGGTACTAAATTTTCTGGTAAGGGCAATTAGAGCATTAACGCGTTTCTGGAACGGATTGAAGAAATTAAGGATGCGCGTAATGCTGTAGATAACGATTTGTTTCGCTACGCTATAGACCTGTCTGTGGACGAAGCTCTTATTTGGTATCGAGCTAATAAGGACAATGTTTGTAATTGGAGAGAACTGAGGGACTTACTATTGCTGTCATTCCAAAAACCATTTTATCAAGAAGAGTTGATGGATGAAATTAGGAATCGCACGCAAGGCAAACATGAAAGTGTACAGATATATATTGCTGTGATGCAAAATATGTTTAACCGATTACCTACAAAACTTCAGGAGCATCATAAATTAACCATCTTGCTTAAAAACTTACAACCGTATTTTCAACAAGCTATTTGTCGTGAACGTTTTAGCTCTGTTTCCGAATTAACAAGGGTACTAAGAGTCTTAGAACACACAAAGATAAACTGCCAAAACTTTAGGGAGCCCTCTCCAAACCAAAATGCGTTAGAACCCGATCTGGCATATCAAAATGGTCAAAGTCATTACATGCACGCAATGAACAGCAGCGTTCCCACACAGGATCTTATTTCATCAAAATGTTGGAATTGTAGGGCTACAGGCCATCGCTTTAGAGACTGTCATTTGCCACAACAAAGGATATTTTGTTTTAGGTGTGGCAAGTTTGGAGCAACAACCAATAAATGCCAATGCTCTAATCTAACAAATATTACGGGAAACGGAAAGTCGGAAGACGTTGTTCCAAAACGTCTTCCATTACTATACATTTAGATTTAAGTGGATTAAGAACTAAACAGTTCTTTTGTGCCCATTCAAATATGTTCTTTAAATCATCATTCATCTTCACGACAGCCGATGCGGTATCTGCCTGATTAAACGAAGAGTAGATTTGAGTGTCATCGGCATATAGATGGCATTGGCAATGCTTAAGTAATTTTGGCATGTCAGCAGTGTAAATTGTAAAAAATATTGGGCTTAGTATAGATCCTTGAGGAGTACCTCTTACTAATTGAGACAGATCGGAATTTAAAATTTCTCCGTTCTCATTTACTGTAGTAACGAATTGTGTACGTCCCGACAGAAAAGACTGAAACCATTTGCACGTATTATTAGAAAACCCATAATATTTAAGTTTAGCAATTAAAAGCTCCACACTAATACAGACAATTTGTAAATACCAGACTGTTGTTTTTTATCTAATTTGTCCTTACCATTGCAAATACGCTATAGCACGACAAGAATTGTTTAGCGGAATATTGCAAATTATATTCATATATCCTTTACTTAGTGATGGACTTCCGCAAGGTAACGCCTATTTCAATTAATCATCTTAGGTCAGCAAGCATAGCTGAACAGGCGAAATTGTATGTTAAACTTACCAAATTACAGAGAATAGCCGCACAGAATGTTTGGTTTAATCAACAATGTAAGAAAAATCAAGTTATCCCCAACTACATAAAACTTAATATTCGTTGTAACACACACACTAGGTCTTCATTTTTAGCTATTAGAAGAGCACAATTGGCTTGGTTGAATGAAGAAATAAGGTATTGGTTTTCGGTAAGAAATAACCTTAAAACTCATCTCAAAGTTCTCCATACTGAATTAACTTTTTCTTTACACAGCACTGAATTTGACAGCTTGGATAGAAAGGCTAGAGATTTGGCATCGAAGGTTGTGCACGAGAAGTATCTCATTCACAAAAGTAAGTTAGATAGATTAATACAGTGTAATAACGATTTTAGTCGACAGCCCGTGCAAAATTCATCAACTTCTTCATTCTACCCTCGAGTAAAAAATTTAACTAATGTTGTTTTTCCTAATATTGAGATGTCTCTTTTAGAAAAGGGTTTAAAATATAATATTCCTTCTAGTTTGTCCCAAAATTCATTAGAAAATTTAGCTGTTGATGCTGAGATTACTGCAATTGTTTCTAAGCAAGACAATATTGTGAAGAGTTTGGTTACGCATGAAATTCAAGAGTCCGTTGTCTCATCAAGTCTCAAAATTAATCCGGAACTAGCAATATTTAAATCTGTTCAGAGTAGGGTCAACGAAAATAACTTAGTGATTTCCAAGGCCGATAAGGGCAACACAGTAGTAATAATGAATCGTGATGACTATAATATAAAGGTAAATGATGTTATTCAGGGTGACGCCTTTGTTCCTCTTAATTCAGATCCAACTAAGAAATTTCAAGCAGAGTTAAAATTAGCCTCCTTTGTTTTTCCAGACAATTCTCACTATAAAGCAAAATTACTTCCTATGAACCCTGTAGCTCCAGCTTTGTACGGTTTGCCAAAAATTCATAAAGATAATATTCCAGTTCGTCCGGTTGTCTCTTATATAGGTGCTCCAGCTTATGATTTGTCAAAACGGTTAAATCATATTTTGATAGAAAAAACTGCCTTCAAGCCCATTTATTGTCTTAGGAACAAAGATGACTTAATATCAAAAATTCAGAATGTCCATTTGCCCTCTAATGCGAAGTTGATATCTTTAGATGTAGATAGCTTGTTTACCAATGTTCCTTCCGATGAGTGTTTGATTGTTATTAGAAATTTACTAGAAAAACAACGTCTTCACACTAACGAAATTGATGACCTCATTAGCCTTGCATCAGTTTGCATGCGTCAAAATTATTTCAAATTCAATGATAGATTCTATATGCAGAAAGAAGGTTTAGCGATGGGTTCACCCTTAAGTCCATTAATGGCCGATATTTTCATGGATAGTTTTGAGAACAAACACATTGTCAGTAGTTCGAATATTTTGTATTATTACAGATACGTTGATGACATAATTATTTGCTGGACTGGTACTGGTAGACAGCTTGATGTATTTGTTGACAAATTGAACAAAATTCACCCCAAAATAAAATTTAAATTAGAAGTCGAACAAGAAAACTCCCTTAATTTTCTAGATTTAACGATTACTCGGGCACAGAATAAACATGAATTTCAAATATACCGCAAGCCAACACACACCGATACTGTAATACCTTCTTCATCTTGTCACCCTTGGGAACATAAGCTTGCAGCATTTCGTTGTTATGTTCACAAAATTCATACAAAATTGTCAAAGAAAAAGATAAAGATATAAAGAAATTAAAAGATATGATCGAACCAGAAAAATATGAAACATTCATGGAGTCAGTCAAAACGATGTGTGGGCTTAATGAAGAGACTGTATTTGTTAATACCAATAGCGTTCCAGCCCGGATACGTTCAGCTATTATAGGATGTATGGACATTCTTTACACTGAAATGATTACGAGCCACATCCACTCATCAGAATATAAAGTAAATTATATAAAAAAATTAGAAGATTTTAAACACTTATTGGCGACTAATTGGCAGTGGGAGATATCTTCAAATATCGAAATGACAAGAAAAATACAGAATATGACGAAAGAATGTGTACCACCACTAGACGAAGATAAAGAAAAAGTGAAAAAAAATAATCATGAATTGGAAGACAATTTTTCCAAAAATTCTGATAAGAACATAAGTGTTATTGATGACGAAATAACTGTTATTGATGACGAAATGAATGAATGAATGAATGAATATATTTATTTATTTCAAGAATAACTTAAATCTAAATACATCCCACAAAACCAAGTAGGAATTTGGTTTGTCTGTGGGGAGGGAGTCGCACTTCTTTTTCGTAGGTATGTACATTAACAATAAATAATAACATTGTTATTTTAATCTATGTTTACATATTTTGTAGAAGGTAAGTTTTATATAATTTTGCAAATTTATTTTTATTTTGTTCAGATCTTATACGAACAGGCATTTCATTATATAACATTGGAATTTTGCGTTTAAGCAATCTGCCGCCAAAGTAGTTATTCACTTTTACTGTTTCATATTTACCCTGAGCAGTTGCTCTCGTGTTGAGCCCATGCTGTTTAGGTATCTTATGATCTGGGGTGCCATGGCCATTTACTGCAATTATGTATTTATATTTTAATGAAGCCGGTAGTATTTTACATAATGAGTACAATATTTTGATATTATTTTTGTGTTTTTTCCTAACATTTTTACTGACTAGGAATTTTAAGAATTTTATTTGTATATTTTCAATCTTATCCATGTATGTTTTAAATATAGATCCATAGCAGTCCACACCATAAGATATAATTGAGTCAACCAACGACATATATATAGTTTTTAGCACAGAAATTGGTACTTTGTAACTAAGATGTTTGAATTTAAATAACAATATGCGTAGCTTATTTAATATCCTTTCTATGTGTTTAGTCCAGCCCATATTTTCATCGATGCACATTCCTAGGTATGTAACACATGGAACTTGCTTTATTGTTTTACATTTACAATTAGATAAGTTATTATGGAAACAGTTAAAGTCGTGGGCAACCAGTTGACATGAAGAGTCCGGGGTACAAGAGTACGGAGACCGGATAACAAGGAGGTTAGTTTTTTCGGCATTGAGTACGATTCCGTTATCGTGCGACCATCGCACTACGTTGTCGTATAACTGTTATTGATGACGAAATAAGTGTTATTGATAACGAAACATTATGCGAAGCGACAATCGACAAATTAAACTCTAAAATGCAAGATGTAGAAACACGCAACATAGAAATGAAGATCAAAACATTTATTCTCGAAAAAGATAAGTCTAAGTTTAAAAATCTTAACAAAAGAAAAATATTTCCGAAACCGTTGAACATGAACAGAGATTGGAAAATGATTTCGGAAAAAGAAAGAAACCTGATTGAGAACGAAATTCACTGAGTAGTACTGTCATGCTCGTTGTCACTAAGCATCGAGAGAGGGCGTGACGAGTATCGTAAATAGAACTATAACGTGCGGGTAAGACATACTATTTGATTTTATGTTTGGAGTCATTAGCGTCTGACAGGACAAGCCGTTAAGCAACGCACAAGGAGGTTTCAGTTATATTTCAGAAACATAATCGAAGAAATTACTGTGCACCTTCTCAGATAGTCAACTTATCGTAATATGTGCTATGTGTGGAATTTAAACGTTGAAAAACAAGACACGGGGTGAGTCCTTTCTGTTGTTGTTGGATCGGGCGTTACTCCCATTTTCTATTTTGCGAAGTGTTAAATTTTAACGACTGTATATTGTTACAGCTTTTGGTAACGCCCTTTCGGTTCGGGAATAAGTATCCTTGAAGGAACCACGAAATTCCGGGTTTATTTGACACGTCGAGGTTCGTGAGTAATATCGTTATTTCGCAACGGTAATCACAACAACAGTAGCGTGGGGGTTAAGACCGCCATCACTAGCGGTCTACGCTCAATCTGGAGACCCAAGTTCGATCCTCAGCCGCTTGCTTCTTTTTGTGTTTTTATTTTGTTTTCTTCATTATTTTTTTATTATATGTATTTTATTTTCATATATCCATCCGATCCATGCAAAACGTAGAAGAAATTGAAGGTAAGGAAGAGATTTCAGAACATAATAGGGAAATATTACAGAAATCATTAGGCGAGAACGCATTAAATTTCAGGCTCTAATATTGGACCCCCTATAACTTCTAAGCCGTCGCAAGTAATTGAAAACCCCAAGCCAGTCATCCGCTCCAGTAATCAAGATTTATTCACGGGTAGTAACAATGACGACCAAAACATGTCAGTCTGTTTGGCAGATTTAGGGTTTGAGAACAAAGAACCCACATTCCACAGACAAGCGAAATTAGCTCGATCTTCAACCTTAAATGTGGAAGAAGGAAAAAGGAAATTAGTGCCTTTGAGAGATTGGGGTACTAAATTTTCTGGTAAGGGCAATTAGAGCATTAACGCGTTTCTGGAACGGATTGAAGAAATTAAGGATGCGCGTAATGCTGTAGATAACGATTTGTTTCGCTACGCTATAGACCTGTCTGTGGACGAAGCTCTTATTTGGTATCGAGCTAATAAGGACAATGTTTGTAATTGGAGAGAACTGAGGGACTTACTATTGCTGTCATTCCAAAAACCATTTTATCAAGAAGAGTTGATGGATGAAATTAGGAATCGCACGCAAGGCAAACATGAAAGTGTACAGATATATATTGCTGTGATGCAAAATATGTTTAACCGATTACCTACAAAACTTCAGGAGCATCATAAATTAACCATCTTGCTTAAAAACTTACAACCGTATTTTCAACAAGCTATTTGTCGTGAACGTTTTAGCTCTGTTTCCGAATTAACAAGGGTACTAAGAGTCTTAGAACACACAAAGATAAACTGCCAAAACTTTAGGGAGCCCTCTCCAAACCAAAATGCGTTAGAACCCGATCTGGCATATCAAAATGGTCAAAGTCATTACATGCACGCAATGAACAGCAGCGTTCCCACACAGGATCTTATTTCATCAAAATGTTGGAATTGTAGGGCTACAGGCCATCGCTTTAGAGACTGTCATTTGCCACAACAAAGGATATTTTGTTTTAGGTGTGGCAAGTTTGGAGCAACAACCAATAAATGCCAATGCTCTAATCTAACAAATATTACGGGAAACGGAAAGTCGGAAGACGTTGTTCCAAAACGTCTTCCATTACTATACATTTAGATTTAAGTGGATTAAGAACTAAACAGTTCTTTTGTGCCCATTCAAATATGTTCTTTAAATCATCATTCATCTTCACGACAGCCGATGCGGTATCTGCCTGATTAAACGAAGAGTAGATTTGAGTGTCATCGGCATATAGATGGCATTGGCAATGCTTAAGTAATTTTGGCATGTCAGCAGTGTAAATTGTAAAAAATATTGGGCTTAGTATAGATCCTTGAGGAGTACCTCTTACTAATTGAGACAGATCGGAATTTAAAATTTCTCCGTTCTCATTTACTGTAGTAACGAATTGTGTACGTCCCGACAGAAAAGACTGAAACCATTTGCACGTATTATTAGAAAACCCATAATATTTAAGTTTAGCAATTAAAAGCTCCACACTAATACAGACAATTTGTAAATACCAGACTGTTGTTTTTTATCTAATTTGTCCTTACCATTGCAAATACGCTATAGCACGACAAGAATTGTTTAGCGGAATATTGCAAATTATATTCATATATCCTTTACTTAGTGATGGACTTCCGCAAGGTAACGCCTATTTCAATTAATCATCTTAGGTCAGCAAGCATAGCTGAACAGGCGAAATTGTATGTTAAACTTACCAAATTACAGAGAATAGCCGCACAGAATGTTTGGTTTAATCAACAATGTAAGAAAAATCAAGTTATCCCCAACTACATAAAACTTAATATTCGTTGTAACACACACACTAGGTCTTCATTTTTAGCTATTAGAAGAGCACAATTGGCTTGGTTGAATGAAGAAATAAGGTATTGGTTTTCGGTAAGAAATAACCTTAAAACTCATCTCAAAGTTCTCCATACTGAATTAACTTTTTCTTTACACAGCACTGAATTTGACAGCTTGGATAGAAAGGCTAGAGATTTGGCATCGAAGGTTGTGCACGAGAAGTATCTCATTCACAAAAGTAAGTTAGATAGATTAATACAGTGTAATAACGATTTTAGTCGACAGCCCGTGCAAAATTCATCAACTTCTTCATTCTACCCTCGAGTAAAAAATTTAACTAATGTTGTTTTTCCTAATATTGAGATGTCTCTTTTAGAAAAGGGTTTAAAATATAATATTCCTTCTAGTTTGTCCCAAAATTCATTAGAAAATTTAGCTGTTGATGCTGAGATTACTGCAATTGTTTCTAAGCAAGACAATATTGTGAAGAGTTTGGTTACGCATGAAATTCAAGAGTCCGTTGTCTCATCAAGTCTCAAAATTAATCCGGAACTAGCAATATTTAAATCTGTTCAGAGTAGGGTCAACGAAAATAACTTAGTGATTTCCAAGGCCGATAAGGGCAACACAGTAGTAATAATGAATCGTGATGACTATAATATAAAGGTAAATGATGTTATTCAGGGTGACGCCTTTGTTCCTCTTAATTCAGATCCAACTAAGAAATTTCAAGCAGAGTTAAAATTAGCCTCCTTTGTTTTTCCAGACAATTCTCACTATAAAGCAAAATTACTTCCTATGAACCCTGTAGCTCCAGCTTTGTACGGTTTGCCAAAAATTCATAAAGATAATATTCCAGTTCGTCCGGTTGTCTCTTATATAGGTGCTCCAGCTTATGATTTGTCAAAACGGTTAAATCATATTTTGATAGAAAAAACTGCCTTCAAGCCCATTTATTGTCTTAGGAACAAAGATGACTTAATATCAAAAATTCAGAATGTCCATTTGCCCTCTAATGCGAAGTTGATATCTTTAGATGTAGATAGCTTGTTTACCAATGTTCCTTCCGATGAGTGTTTGATTGTTATTAGAAATTTACTAGAAAAACAACGTCTTCACACTAACGAAATTGATGACCTCATTAGCCTTGCATCAGTTTGCATGCGTCAAAATTATTTCAAATTCAATGATAGATTCTATATGCAGAAAGAAGGTTTAGCGATGGGTTCACCCTTAAGTCCATTAATGGCCGATATTTTCATGGATAGTTTTGAGAACAAACACATTGTCAGTAGTTCGAATATTTTGTATTATTACAGATACGTTGATGACATAATTATTTGCTGGACTGGTACTGGTAGACAGCTTGATGTATTTGTTGACAAATTGAACAAAATTCACCCCAAAATAAAATTTAAATTAGAAGTCGAACAAGAAAACTCCCTTAATTTTCTAGATTTAACGATTACTCGGGCACAGAATAAACATGAATTTCAAATATACCGCAAGCCAACACACACCGATACTGTAATACCTTCTTCATCTTGTCACCCTTGGGAACATAAGCTTGCAGCATTTCGTTGTTATGTTCACAAAATTCATACAAAATTGTCAAAGAAAAAGATAAAGATATAAAGAAATTAAAAGATATGATCGAACCAGAAAAATATGAAACATTCATGGAGTCAGTCAAAACGATGTGTGGGCTTAATGAAGAGACTGTATTTGTTAATACCAATAGCGTTCCAGCCCGGATACGTTCAGCTATTATAGGATGTATGGACATTCTTTACACTGAAATGATTACGAGCCACATCCACTCATCAGAATATAAAGTAAATTATATAAAAAAATTAGAAGATTTTAAACACTTATTGGCGACTAATTGGCAGTGGGAGATATCTTCAAATATCGAAATGACAAGAAAAATACAGAATATGACGAAAGAATGTGTACCACCACTAGACGAAGATAAAGAAAAAGTGAAAAAAAATAATCATGAATTGGAAGACAATTTTTCCAAAAATTCTGATAAGAACATAAGTGTTATTGATGACGAAATAACTGTTATTGATGACGAAATAACTGTTATTGATGACGAAATAAGTGTTATTGATAACGAAACATTATGCGAAGCGACAATCGACAAATTAAACTCTAAAATGCAAGATGTAGAAACACGCAACATAGAAATGAAGATCAAAACATTTATTCTCGAAAAAGATAAGTCTAAGTTTAAAAATCTTAACAAAAGAAAAATATTTCCGAAACCGTTGAACATGAACAGAGATTGGAAAATGATTTCGGAAAAAGAAAGAAACCTGATTGAGAACGAAATTCACTGAGTAGTACTGTCATGCTCGTTGTCACTAAGCATCGAGAGAGGGCGTGACGAGTATCGTAAATAGAACTATAACGTGCGGGTAAGACATACTATTTGATTTTATGTTTGGAGTCATTAGCGTCTGACAGGACAAGCCGTTAAGCAACGCACAAGGAGGTTTCAGTTATATTTCAGAAACATAATCGAAGAAATTACTGTGCACCTTCTCAGATAGTCAACTTATCGTAATATGTGCTATGTGTGGAATTTAAACGTTGAAAAACAAGACACGGGGTGAGTCCTTTCTGTTGTTGTTGGATCGGGCGTTACTCCCATTTTCTATTTTGCGAAGTGTTAAATTTTAACGACTGTATATTGTTACAGCTTTTGGTAACGCCCTTTCGGTTCGGGAATAAGTATCCTTGAAGGAACCACGAAATTCCGGGTTTATTTGACACGTCGAGGTTCGTGAGTAATATCGTTATTTCGCAACGGTAATCACAACAACAGTAGCGTGGGGGTTAAGACCGCCATCACTAGCGGTCTACGCTCAATCTGGAGACCCAAGTTCGATCCTCAGCCGCTTGCTTCTTTTTGTGTTTTTATTTTGTTTTCTTCATTATTTTTTTATTATATGTATTTTATTTTCATATATCCATCCGATCCATGCAAAACGTAGAAGAAATTGAAGGTAAGGAAGAGATTTCAGAACATAATAGGGAAATATTACAGAAATCATTAGGCGAGAACGCATTAAATTTCAGGCTCTAATATTGGACCCCCTATAACTTCTAAGCCGTCGCAAGTAATTGAAAACCCCAAGCCAGTCATCCGCTCCAGTAATCAAGATTTATTCACGGGTAGTAACAATGACGACCAAAACATGTCAGTCTGTTTGGCAGATTTAGGGTTTGAGAACAAAGAACCCACATTCCACAGACAAGCGAAATTAGCTCGATCTTCAACCTTAAATGTGGAAGAAGGAAAAAGGAAATTAGTGCCTTTGAGAGATTGGGGTACTAAATTTTCTGGTAAGGGCAATTAGAGCATTAACGCGTTTCTGGAACGGATTGAAGAAATTAAGGATGCGCGTAATGCTGTAGATAACGATTTGTTTCGCTACGCTATAGACCTGTCTGTGGACGAAGCTCTTATTTGGTATCGAGCTAATAAGGACAATGTTTGTAATTGGAGAGAACTGAGGGACTTACTATTGCTGTCATTCCAAAAACCATTTTATCAAGAAGAGTTGATGGATGAAATTAGGAATCGCACGCAAGGCAAACATGAAAGTGTACAGATATATATTGCTGTGATGCAAAATATGTTTAACCGATTACCTACAAAACTTCAGGAGCATCATAAATTAACCATCTTGCTTAAAAACTTACAACCGTATTTTCAACAAGCTATTTGTCGTGAACGTTTTAGCTCTGTTTCCGAATTAACAAGGGTACTAAGAGTCTTAGAACACACAAAGATAAACTGCCAAAACTTTAGGGAGCCCTCTCCAAACCAAAATGCGTTAGAACCCGATCTGGCATATCAAAATGGTCAAAGTCATTACATGCACGCAATGAACAGCAGCGTTCCCACACAGGATCTTATTTCATCAAAATGTTGGAATTGTAGGGCTACAGGCCATCGCTTTAGAGACTGTCATTTGCCACAACAAAGGATATTTTGTTTTAGGTGTGGCAAGTTTGGAGCAACAACCAATAAATGCCAATGCTCTAATCTAACAAATATTACGGGAAACGGAAAGTCGGAAGACGTTGTTCCAAAACGTCTTCCATTACTATACATTTAGATTTAAGTGGATTAAGAACTAAACAGTTCTTTTGTGCCCATTCAAATATGTTCTTTAAATCATCATTCATCTTCACGACAGCCGATGCGGTATCTGCCTGATTAAACGAAGAGTAGATTTGAGTGTCATCGGCATATAGATGGCATTGGCAATGCTTAAGTAATTTTGGCATGTCAGCAGTGTAAATTGTAAAAAATATTGGGCTTAGTATAGATCCTTGAGGAGTACCTCTTACTAATTGAGACAGATCGGAATTTAAAATTTCTCCGTTCTCATTTACTGTAGTAACGAATTGTGTACGTCCCGACAGAAAAGACTGAAACCATTTGCACGTATTATTAGAAAACCCATAATATTTAAGTTTAGCAATTAAAAGCTCCACACTAATACAGACAATTTGTAAATACCAGACTGTTGTTTTTTATCTAATTTGTCCTTACCATTGCAAATACGCTATAGCACGACAAGAATTGTTTAGCGGAATATTGCAAATTATATTCATATATCCTTTACTTAGTGATGGACTTCCGCAAGGTAACGCCTATTTCAATTAATCATCTTAGGTCAGCAAGCATAGCTGAACAGGCGAAATTGTATGTTAAACTTACCAAATTACAGAGAATAGCCGCACAGAATGTTTGGTTTAATCAACAATGTAAGAAAAATCAAGTTATCCCCAACTACATAAAACTTAATATTCGTTGTAACACACACACTAGGTCTTCATTTTTAGCTATTAGAAGAGCACAATTGGCTTGGTTGAATGAAGAAATAAGGTATTGGTTTTCGGTAAGAAATAACCTTAAAACTCATCTCAAAGTTCTCCATACTGAATTAACTTTTTCTTTACACAGCACTGAATTTGACAGCTTGGATAGAAAGGCTAGAGATTTGGCATCGAAGGTTGTGCACGAGAAGTATCTCATTCACAAAAGTAAGTTAGATAGATTAATACAGTGTAATAACGATTTTAGTCGACAGCCCGTGCAAAATTCATCAACTTCTTCATTCTACCCTCGAGTAAAAAATTTAACTAATGTTGTTTTTCCTAATATTGAGATGTCTCTTTTAGAAAAGGGTTTAAAATATAATATTCCTTCTAGTTTGTCCCAAAATTCATTAGAAAATTTAGCTGTTGATGCTGAGATTACTGCAATTGTTTCTAAGCAAGACAATATTGTGAAGAGTTTGGTTACGCATGAAATTCAAGAGTCCGTTGTCTCATCAAGTCTCAAAATTAATCCGGAACTAGCAATATTTAAATCTGTTCAGAGTAGGGTCAACGAAAATAACTTAGTGATTTCCAAGGCCGATAAGGGCAACACAGTAGTAATAATGAATCGTGATGACTATAATATAAAGGTAAATGATGTTATTCAGGGTGACGCCTTTGTTCCTCTTAATTCAGATCCAACTAAGAAATTTCAAGCAGAGTTAAAATTAGCCTCCTTTGTTTTTCCAGACAATTCTCACTATAAAGCAAAATTACTTCCTATGAACCCTGTAGCTCCAGCTTTGTACGGTTTGCCAAAAATTCATAAAGATAATATTCCAGTTCGTCCGGTTGTCTCTTATATAGGTGCTCCAGCTTATGATTTGTCAAAACGGTTAAATCATATTTTGATAGAAAAAACTGCCTTCAAGCCCATTTATTGTCTTAGGAACAAAGATGACTTAATATCAAAAATTCAGAATGTCCATTTGCCCTCTAATGCGAAGTTGATATCTTTAGATGTAGATAGCTTGTTTACCAATGTTCCTTCCGATGAGTGTTTGATTGTTATTAGAAATTTACTAGAAAAACAACGTCTTCACACTAACGAAATTGATGACCTCATTAGCCTTGCATCAGTTTGCATGCGTCAAAATTATTTCAAATTCAATGATAGATTCTATATGCAGAAAGAAGGTTTAGCGATGGGTTCACCCTTAAGTCCATTAATGGCCGATATTTTCATGGATAGTTTTGAGAACAAACACATTGTCAGTAGTTCGAATATTTTGTATTATTACAGATACGTTGATGACATAATTATTTGCTGGACTGGTACTGGTAGACAGCTTGATGTATTTGTTGACAAATTGAACAAAATTCACCCCAAAATAAAATTTAAATTAGAAGTCGAACAAGAAAACTCCCTTAATTTTCTAGATTTAACGATTACTCGGGCACAGAATAAACATGAATTTCAAATATACCGCAAGATACTGTAATACCTTCTTCATCTTGTCACCCTTGGGAACATAAGCTTGCAGCATTTCGTTGTTATGTTCACAAAATTCATACAAAATTGTCAAAGAAAAAGATAAAGATATAAAGAAATTAAAAGATATGATCGAACCAGAAAAATATGAAACATTCATGGAGTCAGTCAAAACGATGTGTGGGCTTAATGAAGAGACTGTATTTGTTAATACCAATAGCGTTCCAGCCCGGATACGTTCAGCTATTATAGGATGTATGGACATTCTTTACACTGAAATGATTACGAGCCACATCCACTCATCAGAATATAAAGTAAATTATATAAAAAAATTAGAAGATTTTAAACACTTATTGGCGACTAATTGGCAGTGGGAGATATCTTCAAATATCGAAATGACAAGAAAAATACAGAATATGACGAAAGAATGTGTACCACCACTAGACGAAGATAAAGAAAAAGTGAAAAAAAATAATCATGAATTGGAAGACAATTTTTCCAAAAATTCTGATAAGAACATAAGTGTTATTGATGACGAAATAACTGTTATTGATGACGAAATAACTGTTATTGATGACGAAATAAGTGTTATTGATAACGAAACATTATGCGAAGCGACAATCGACAAATTAAACTCTAAAATGCAAGATGTAGAAACACGCAACATAGAAATGAAGATCAAAACATTTATTCTCGAAAAAGATAAGTCTAAGTTTAAAAATCTTAACAAAAGAAAAATATTTCCGAAACCGTTGAACATGAACAGAGATTGGAAAATGATTTCGGAAAAAGAAAGAAACCTGATTGAGAACGAAATTCACTGAGTAGTACTGTCATGCTCGTTGTCACTAAGCGTCGAGAGAGGGCGTGACGAGTATCGTAAATAGAACTATAACGTGCGGGTAAGACATACTATTTGATTTTATGTTTGGAGTCATTAGCGTCTGACAGGACAAGCCGTTAAGCAACGCACAAGGAGGTTTCAGTTATATTTCAGAAACATAATCGAAGAAATTACTGTGCACCTTCTCAGATAGTCAACTTATCGTAATATGTGCTATGTGTGGAATTTAAACGTTGAAAAACAAGACACGGGGTGAGTCCTTTCTGTTGTTGTTGGATCGGGCGTTACTCCCATTTTCTATTTTGCGAAGTGTTAAATTTTAACGACTGTATATTGTTACAGCTTTTGGTAACGCCCTTTCGGTTCGGGAATAAGTATCCTTGAAGGAACCACGAAATTCCGGGTTTATTTGACACGTCGAGGTTCGTGAGTAATATCGTTATTTCGCAACGGTAATCACAACAACAGTAGCGTGGGGGTTAAGACCGCCATCACTAGCGGTCTACGCTCAATCTGGAGACCCAAGTTCGATCCTCAGCCGCTTGCTTCTTTTTGTGTTTTTATTTTGTTTTCTTCATTATTTTTTTATTATATGTATTTTATTTTCATATATCCATCCGATCCATGCAAAACGTAGAAGAAATTGAAGGTAAGGAAGAGATTTCAGAACATAATAGGGAAATATTACAGAAATCATTAGGCGAGAACGCATTAAATTTCAGGCTCTAATATTGGACCCCCTATAACTTCTAAGCCGTCGCAAGTAATTGAAAACCCCAAGCCAGTCATCCGCTCCAGTAATCAAGATTTATTCATGGGTAGTAACAATGACGACCAAAACATGTCAGTCTGTTTGGCAGATTTAGGGTTTGAGAACAAAGAACCCACATTCCACAGACAAGCGAAATTAGCTCGATCTTCAACCTTAAATGTGGAAGAAGGAAAAAGGAAATTAGTGCCTTTGAGAGATTGGGGTACTAAATTTTCTGGTAAGGGCAATTAGAGCATTAACGCGTTTCTGGAACGGATTGAAGAAATTAAGGATGCGCGTAATGCTGTAGATAACGATTTGTTTCGCTACGCTATAGACCTGTCTGTGGACGAAGCTCTTATTTGGTATCGAGCTAATAAGGACAATGTTTGTAATTGGAGAGAACTGAGGGACTTACTATTGCTGTCATTCCAAAAACCATTTTATCAAGAAGAGTTGATGGATGAAATTAGGAATCGCACGCAAGGCAAACATGAAAGTGTACAGATATATATTGCTGTGATGCAAAATATGTTTAACCGATTACCTACAAAACTTCAGGAGCATCATAAATTAACCATCTTGCTTAAAAACTTACAACCGTATTTTCAACAAGCTATTTGTCGTGAACGTTTTAGCTCTGTTTCCGAATTAACAAGGGTACTAAGAGTCTTAGAACACACAAAGATAAACTGCCAAAACTTTAGGGAGCCCTCTCCAAACCAAAATGCGTTAGAACCCGATCTGGCATATCAAAATGGTCAAAGTCATTACATGCACGCAATGAACAGCAGCGTTCCCACACAGGATCTTATTTCATCAAAATGTTGGAATTGTAGGGCTACAGGCCATCGCTTTAGAGACTGTCATTTGCCACAACAAAGGATATTTTGTTTTAGGTGTGGCAAGTTTGGAGCAACAACCAATAAATGCCAATGCTCTAATCTAACAAATATTACGGGAAACGGAAAGTCGGAAGACGTTGTTCCAAAACGTCTTCCATTACTATACATTTAGATTTAAGTGGATTAAGAACTAAACAGTTCTTTTGTGCCCATTCAAATATGTTCTTTAAATCATCATTCATCTTCACGACAGCCGATGCGGTATCTGCCTGATTAAACGAAGAGTAGATTTGAGTGTCATCGGCATATAGATGGCATTGGCAATGCTTAAGTAATTTTGGCATGTCAGCAGTGTAAATTGTAAAAAGTATTGGGCTTAGTATAGATCCTTGAGGAGTACCTCTTACTAATTGAGACAGATCGGAATTTAAAATTTCTCCGTTCTCATTTACTGTAGTAACGAATTGTGTACGTCCCGACAGAAAAGACTGAAACCATTTGCACGTATTATTAGAAAACCCATAATATTTAAGTTTAGCAATTAAAAGCTCCACACTAATACAGACAATTTGTAAATACCAGACTGTTGTTTTTTATCTAATTTGTCCTTACCATTGCAAATACGCTATAGCACGACAAGAATTGTTTAGCGGAATATTGCAAATTATATTCATATATCCTTTACTTAGTGATGGACTTCCGCAAGGTAACGCCTATTTCAATTAATCATCTTAGGTCAGCAAGCATAGCTGAACAGGCGAAATTGTATGTTAAACTTACCAAATTACAGAGAATAGCCGCACAGAATGTTTGGTTTAATCAACAATGTAAGAAAAATCAAGTTATCCCCAACTACATAAAACTTAATATTCGTTGTAACACACACACTAGGTCTTCATTTTTAGCTATTAGAAGAGCACAATTGGCTTGGTTGAATGAAGAAATAAGGTATTGGTTTTCGGTAAGAAATAACCTTAAAACTCATCTCAAAGTTCTCCATACTGAATTAACTTTTTCTTTACACAGCACTGAATTTGACAGCTTGGATAGAAAGGCTAGAGATTTGGCATCGAAGGTTGTGCACGAGAAGTATCTCATTCACAAAAGTAAGTTAGATAGATTAATACAGTGTAATAACGATTTTAGTCGACAGCCCGTGCAAAATTCATCAACTTCTTCATTCTACCCTCGAGTAAAAAATTTAACTAATGTTGTTTTTCCTAATATTGAGATGTCTCTTTTAGAAAAGGGTTTAAAATATAATATTCCTTCTAGTTTGTCCCAAAATTCATTAGAAAATTTAGCTGTTGATGCTGAGATTACTGCAATTGTTTCTAAGCAAGACAATATTGTGAAGAGTTTGGTTACGCATGAAATTCAAGAGTCCGTTGTCTCATCAAGTCTCAAAATTAATCCGGAACTAGCAATATTTAAATCTGTTCAGAGTAGGGTCAACGAAAATAACTTAGTGATTTCCAAGGCCGATAAGGGCAACACAGTAGTAATAATGAATCGTGATGACTATAATATAAAGGTAAATGATGTTATTCAGGGTGACGCCTTTGTTCCTCTTAATTCAGATCCAACTAAGAAATTTCAAGCAGAGTTAAAATTAGCCTCCTTTGTTTTTCCAGACAATTCTCACTATAAAGCAAAATTACTTCCTATGAACCCTGTAGCTCCAGCTTTGTACGGTTTGCCAAAAATTCATAAAGATAATATTCCAGTTCGTCCGGTTGTCTCTTATATAGGTGCTCCAGCTTATGATTTGTCAAAACGGTTAAATCATATTTTGATAGAAAAAACTGCCTTCAAGCCCATTTATTGTCTTAGGAACAAAGATGACTTAATATCAAAAATTCAGAATGTCCATTTGCCCTCTAATGCGAAGTTGATATCTTTAGATGTAGATAGCTTGTTTACCAATGTTCCTTCCGATGAGTGTTTGATTGTTATTAGAAATTTACTAGAAAAACAACGTCTTCACACTAACGAAATTGATGACCTCATTAGCCTTGCATCAGTTTGCATGCGTCAAAATTATTTCAAATTCAATGATAGATTCTATATGCAGAAAGAAGGTTTAGCGATGGGTTCACCCTTAAGTCCATTAATGGCCGATATTTTCATGGATAGTTTTGAGAACAAACACATTGTCAGTAGTTCGAATATTTTGTATTATTACAGATACGTTGATGACATAATTATTTGCTGGACTGGTACTGGTAGACAGCTTGATGTATTTGTTGACAAATTGAACAAAATTCACCCCAAAATAAAATTTAAATTAGAAGTCGAACAAGAAAACTCCCTTAATTTTCTAGATTTAACGATTACTCGGGCACAGAATAAACATGAATTTCAAATATACCGCAAGCCAACACACACCGATACTGTAATACCTTCTTCATCTTGTCACCCTTGGGAACATAAGCTTGCAGCATTTCGTTGTTATGTTCACAAAATTCATACAAAATTGTCAAAGAAAAAGATAAAGATATAAAGAAATTAAAAGATATGATCGAACCAGAAAAATATGAAACATTCATGGAGTCAGTCAAAACGATGTGTGGGCTTAATGAAGAGACTGTATTTGTTAATACCAATAGCGTTCCAGCCCGGATACGTTCAGCTATTATAGGATGTATGGACATTCTTTACACTGAAATGATTACGAGCCACATCCACTCATCAGAATATAAAGTAAATTATATAAAAAAATTAGAAGATTTTAAACACTTATTGGCGACTAATTGGCAGTGGGAGATATCTTCAAATATCGAAATGACAAGAAAAATACAGAATATGACGAAAGAATGTGTACCACCACTAGACGAAGATAAAGAAAAAGTGAAAAAAAATAATCATGAATTGGAAGACAATTTTTCCAAAAATTCTGATAAGAACATAAGTGTTATTGATGACGAAATAACTGTTATTGATGACGAAATAACTGTTATTGATGACGAAATAAGTGTTATTGATAACGAAACATTATGCGAAGCGACAATCGACAAATTAAACTCTAAAATGCAAGATGTAGAAACACGCAACATAGAAATGAAGATCAAAACATTTATTCTCGAAAAAGATAAGTCTAAGTTTAAAAATCTTAACAAAAGAAAAATATTTCCGAAACCGTTGAACATGAACAGAGATTGGAAAATGATTTCGGAAAAAGAAAGAAACCTGATTGAGAACGAAATTCACTGAGTAGTACTGTCATGCTCGTTGTCACTAAGCATCGAGAGAGGGCGTGACGAGTATCGTAAATAGAACTATAACGTGCGGGTAAGACATACTATTTGATTTTATGTTTGGAGTCATTAGCGTCTGACAGGACAAGCCGTTAAGCAACGCACAAGGAGGTTTCAGTTATATTTCAGAAACATAATCGAAGAAATTACTGTGCACCTTCTCAGATAGTCAACTTATCGTAATATGTGCTATGTGTGGAATTTAAACGTTGAAAAACAAGACACGGGGTGAGTCCTTTCTGTTGTTGTTGGATCGGGCGTTACTCCCATTTTCTATTTTGCGAAGTGTTAAATTTTAACGACTGTATATTGTTACAGCTTTTGGTAACGCCCTTTCGGTTCGGGAATAAGTATCCTTGAAGGAACCACGAAATTCCGGGTTTATTTGACACGTCGAGGTTCGTGAGTAATATCGTTATTTCGCAACGGTAATCACAACAACAGTAGCGTGGGGGTTAAGACCGCCATCACTAGCGGTCTACGCTCAATCTGGAGACCCAAGTTCGATCCTCAGCCGCTTGCTTCTTTTTGTGTTTTTATTTTGTTTTCTTCATTATTTTTTTATTATATGTATTTTATTTTCATATATCCATCCGATCCATGCAAAACGTAGAAGAAATTGAAGGTAAGGAAGAGATTTCAGAACATAATAGGGAAATATTACAGAAATCATTAGGCGAGAACGCATTAAATTTCAGGCTCTAATATTGGACCCCCTATAACTTCTAAGCCGTCGCAAGTAATTGAAAACCCCAAGCCAGTCATCCGCTCCAGTAATCAAGATTTATTCACGGGTAGTAACAATGACGACCAAAACATGTCAGTCTGTTTGGCAGATTTAGGGTTTGAGAACAAAGAACCCACATTCCACAGACAAGCGAAATTAGCTCGATCTTCAACCTTAAATGTGGAAGAAGGAAAAAGGAAATTAGTGCCTTTGAGAGATTGGGGTACTAAATTTTCTGGTAAGGGCAATATGAGCATTAACGCGTTTCTGGAACGGATTGAAGAAATTAAGGATGCGCGTAATGCTGTAGATAACGATTTGTTTCGCTACGCTATAGACCTGTCTGTGGACGAAGCTCTTATTTGGTATCGAGCTAATAAGGACAATGTTTGTAATTGGAGAGAACTGAGGGACTTACTATTGCTGTCATTCCAAAAACCATTTTATCAAGAAGAGTTGATGGATGAAATTAGGAATCGCACGCAAGGCAAACATGAAAGTGTACAGATATATATTGCTGTGATGCAAAATATGTTTAACCGATTACCTACAAAACTTCAGGAGCATCATAAATTAACCATCTTGCTTAAAAACTTACAACCGTATTTTCAACAAGCTATTTGTCGTGAACGTTTTAGCTCTGTTTCCGAATTAACAAGGGTACTAAGAGTCTTAGAACACACAAAGATAAACTGCCAAAACTTTAGGGAGCCCTCTCCAAACCAAAATGCGTTAGAACCCGATCTGGCATATCAAAATGGTCAAAGTCATTACATGCACGCAATGAACAGCAGCGTTCCCACACAGGATCTTATTTCATCAAAATGTTGGAATTGTAGGGCTACAGGCCATCGCTTTAGAGACTGTCATTTGCCACAACAAAGGATATTTTGTTTTAGGTGTGGCAAGTTTGGAGCAACAACCAATAAATGCCAATGCTCTAATCTAACAAATATTACGGGAAACGGAAAGTCGGAAGACGTTGTTCCAAAACGTCTTCCATTACTATACATTTAGATTTAAGTGGATTAAGAACTAAACAGTTCTTTTGTGCCCATTCAAATATGTTCTTTAAATCATCATTCATCTTCACGACAGCCGATGCGGTATCTGCCTGATTAAACGAAGAGTAGATTTGAGTGTCATCGGCATATAGATGGCATTGGCAATGCTTAAGTAATTTTGGCATGTCAGCAGTGTAAATTGTAAAAAATATTGGGCTTAGTATAGATCCTTGAGGAGTACCTCTTACTAATTGAGACAGATCGGAATTTAAAATTTCTCCGTTCTCATTTACTGTAGTAACGAATTGTGTACGTCCCGACAGAAAAGACTGAAACCATTTGCACGTATTATTAGAAAACCCATAATATTTAAGTTTAGCAATTAAAAGCTCCACACTAATACAGACAATTTGTAAATACCAGACTGTTGTTTTTTATCTAATTTGTCCTTACCATTGCAAATACGCTATAGCACGACAAGAATTGTTTAGCGGAATATTGCAAATTATATTCATATATCCTTTACTTAGTGATGGACTTCCGCAAGGTAACGCCTATTTCAATTAATCATCTTAGGTCAGCAAGCATAGCTGAACAGGCGAAATTGTATGTTAAACTTACCAAATTACAGAGAATAGCCGCACAGAATGTTTGGTTTAATCAACAATGTAAGAAAAATCAAGTTATCCCCAACTACATAAAACTTAATATTCGTTGTAACACACACACTAGGTCTTCATTTTTAGCTATTAGAAGAGCACAATTGGCTTGGTTGAATGAAGAAATAAGGTATTGGTTTTCGGTAAGAAATAACCTTAAAACTCATCTCAAAGTTCTCCATACTGAATTAACTTTTTCTTTACACAGCACTGAATTTGACAGCTTGGATAGAAAGGCTAGAGATTTGGCATCGAAGGTTGTGCACGAGAAGTATCTCATTCACAAAAGTAAGTTAGATAGATTAATACAGTGTAATAACGATTTTAGTCGACAGCCCGTGCAAAATTCATCAATTTCTTCATTCTACCCTCGAGTAAAAAATTTAACTAATGTTGTTTTTCCTAATATTGAGATGTCTCTTTTAGAAAAGGGTTTAAAATATAATATTCCTTCTAGTTTGTCCCAAAATTCATTAGAAAATTTAGCTGTTGATGCTGAGATTACTGCAATTGTTTCTAAGCAAGACAATATTGTGAAGAGTTTGGTTACGCATGAAATTCAAGAGTCCGTTGTCTCATCAAGTCTCAAAATTAATCCGGAACTAGCAATATTTAAATCTGTTCAGAGTAGGGTCAACGAAAATAACTTAGTGATTTCCAAGGCCGATGAGGGCAACACAGTAGTAATAATGAATCGTGATGACTATAATATAAAGGTAAATGATGTTATTCAGGGTGACGCCTTTGTTCCTCTTAATTCAGATCCAACTAAGAAATTTCAAGCAGAGTTAAAATTAGCCTCCTTTGTTTTTCCAGACAATTCTCACTATAAAGCAAAATTACTTCCTATGAACCCTGTAGCTCCAGCTTTGTACGGTTTGCCAAAAATTCATAAAGATAATATTCCAGTTCGTCCGGTTGTCTCTTATATAGGTGCTCCAGCTTATGATTTGTCAAAACGGTTAAATCATATTTTGATAGAAAAAACTGCCTTCAAGCCCATTTATTGTCTTAGGAACAAAGATGACTTAATATCAAAAATTCAGAATGTCCATTTGCCCTCTAATGCGAAGTTGATATCTTTAGATGTAGATAGCTTGTTTACCAATGTTCCTTCCGATGAGTGTTTGATTGTTATTAGAAATTTACTAGAAAAACAACGTCTTCACACTAACGAAATTGATGACCTCATTAGCCTTGCATCAGTTTGCATGCGTCAAAATTATTTCAAATTCAATGATAGATTCTATATGCAGAAAGAAGGTTTAGCGATGGGTTCACCCTTAAGTCCATTAATGGCCGATATTTTCATGGATAGTTTTGAGAACAAACACATTGTCAGTAGTTCGAATATTTTGTATTATTACAGATACGTTGATGACATAATTATTTGCTGGACTGGTACTGGTAGACAGCTTGATGTATTTGTTGACAAATTGAACAAAATTCACCCCAAAATAAAATTTAAATTAGAAGTCGAACAAGAAAACTCCCTTAATTTTCTAGATTTAACGATTACTCGGGCACAGAATAAACATGAATTTCAAATATACCGCAAGCCAACACACACCGATACTGTAATACCTTCTTCATCTTGTCACCCTTGGGAACATAAGCTTGCAGCATTTCGTTGTTATGTTCACAAAATTCATACAAAATTGTCAAAGAAAAAGATAAAGATATAAAGAAATTAAAAGATATGATCGAACCAGAAAAATATGAAACATTCATGGAGTCAGTCAAAACGATGTGTGGGCTTAATGAAGAGACTGTATTTGTTAATACCAATAGCGTTCCAGCCCGGATACGTTCAGCTATTATAGGATGTATGGACATTCTTTACACTGAAATGATTACGAGCCACATCCACTCATCAGAATATAAAGTAAATTATATAAAAAAATTAGAAGATTTTAAACACTTATTGGCGACTAATTGGCAGTGGGAGATATCTTCAAATATCGAAATGACAAGAAAAATACAGAATATGACGAAAGAATGTGTACCACCACTAGACGAAGATAAAGAAAAAGTGAAAAAAAATAATCATGAATTGGAAGACAATTTTTCCAAAAATTCTGATAAGAACATAAGTGTTATTGATGACGAAATAACTGTTATTGATGACGAAATAACTGTTATTGATGACGAAATAAGTGTTATTGATAACGAAACATTATGCGAAGCGACAATCGACAAATTAAACTCTAAAATGCAAGATGTAGAAACACGCAACATAGAAATGAAGATCAAAACATTTATTCTCGAAAAAGATAAGTCTAAGTTTAAAAATCTTAACAAAAGAAAAATATTTCCGAAACCGTTGAACATGAACAGAGATTGGAAAATGATTTCGGAAAAAGAAAGAAACCTGATTGAGAACGAAATTCACTGAGTAGTACTGTCATGCTCGTTGTCACTAAGCATCGAGAGAGGGCGTGACGAGTATCGTAAATAGAACTATAACGTGCGGGTAAGACATACTATTTGATTTTATGTTTGGAGTCATTAGCGTCTGACAGGACAAGCCGTTAAGCAACGCACAAGGAGGTTTCAGTTATATTTCAGAAACATAATCGAAGAAATTACTGTGCACCTTCTCAGATAGTCAACTTATCGTAATATGTGCTATGTGTGGAATTTAAACGTTGAAAAACAAGACACGGGGTGAGTCCTTTCTGTTGTTGTTGGATCGGGCGTTACTCCCATTTTCTATTTTGCGAAGTGTTAAATTTTAACGACTGTATATTGTTACAGCTTTTGGTAACGCCCTTTCGGTTCGGGAATAAGTATCCTTGAAGGAACCACGAAATTCCGGGTTTATTTGACACGTCGAGGTTCGTGAGTAATATCGTTATTTCGCAACGGTAATCACAACAACAGTAGCGTGGGGGTTAAGACCGCCATCACTAGCGGTCTACGCTCAATCTGGAGACCCAAGTTCGATCCTCAGCCGCTTGCTTCTTTTTGTGTTTTTATTTTGTTTTCTTCATTATTTTTTTATTATATGTATTTTATTTTCATATATCCATCCGATCCATGCAAAACGTAGAAGAAATTGAAGGTAAGGAAGAGATTTCAGAACATAATAGGGAAATATTACAGAAATCATTAGGCGAGAACGCATTAAATTTCAGGCTCTAATATTGGACCCCCTATAACTTCTAAGCCGTCGCAAGTAATTGAAAACCCCAAGCCAGTCATCCGCTCCAGTAATCAAGATTTATTCATGGGTAGTAACAATGACGACCAAAACATGTCAGTCTGTTTGGCAGATTTAGGGTTTGAGAACAAAGAACCCACATTCCACAGACAAGCGAAATTAGCTCGATCTTCAACCTTAAATGTGGAAGAAGGAAAAAGGAAATTAGTGCCTTTGAGAGATTGGGGTACTAAATTTTCTGGTAAGGGCAATATGAGCATTAACGCGTTTCTGGAACGGATTGAAGAAATTAAGGATGCGCGTAATGCTGTAGATAACGATTTGTTTCGCTACGCTATAGACCTGTCTGTGGACGAAGCTCTTATTTGGTATCGAGCTAATAAGGACAATGTTTGTAATTGGAGAGAACTGAGGGACTTACTATTGCTGTCATTCCAAAAACCATTTTATCAAGAAGAGTTGATGGATGAAATTAGGAATCGCACGCAAGGCAAACATGAAAGTGTACAGATATATATTGCTGTGATGCAAAATATGTTTAACCGATTACCTACAAAACTTCAGGAGCATCATAAATTAACCATCTTGCTTAAAAACTTACAACCGTATTTTCAACAAGCTATTTGTCGTGAACGTTTTAGCTCTGTTTCCGAATTAACAAGGGTACTAAGAGTCTTAGAACACACAAAGATAAACTGCCAAAACTTTAGGGAGCCCTCTCCAAACCAAAATGCGTTAGAACCCGATCTGGCATATCAAAATGGTCAAAGTCATTACATGCACGCAATGAACAGCAGCGTTCCCACACAGGATCTTATTTCATCAAAATGTTGGAATTGTAGGGCTACAGGCCATCGCTTTAGAGACTGTCATTTGCCACAACAAAGGATATTTTGTTTTAGGTGTGGCAAGTTTGGAGCAACAACCAATAAATGCCAATGCTCTAATCTAACAAATATTACGGGAAACGGAAAGTCGGAAGACGTTGTTCCAAAACGTCTTCCATTACTATACATTTAGATTTAAGTGGATTAAGAACTAAACAGTTCTTTTGTGCCCATTCAAATATGTTCTTTAAATCATCATTCATCTTCACGACAGCCGATGCGGTATCTGCCTGATTAAACGAAGAGTAGATTTGAGTGTCATCGGCATATAGATGGCATTGGCAATGCTTAAGTAATTTTGGCATGTCAGCAGTGTAAATTGTAAAAAGTATTGGGCTTAGTATAGATCCTTGAGGAGTACCTCTTACTAATTGAGACAGATCGGAATTTAAAATTTCTCCGTTCTCATTTACTGTAGTAACGAATTGTGTACGTCCCGACAGAAAAGACTGAAACCATTTGCACGTATTATTAGAAAACCCATAATATTTAAGTTTAGCAATTAAAAGCTCCACACTAATACAGACAATTTGTAAATACCAGACTGTTGTTTTTTATCTAATTTGTCCTTACCATTGCAAATACGCTATAGCACGACAAGAATTGTTTAGCGGAATATTGCAAATTATATTCATATATCCTTTACTTAGTGATGGACTTCCGCAAGGTAACGCCTATTTCAATTAATCATCTTAGGTCAGCAAGCATAGCTGAACAGGCGAAATTGTATGTTAAACTTACCAAATTACAGAGAATAGCCGCACAGAATGTTTGGTTTAATCAACAATGTAAGAAAAATCAAGTTATCCCCAACTACATAAAACTTAATATTCGTTGTAACACACACACTAGGTCTTCATTTTTAGCTATTAGAAGAGCACAATTGGCTTGGTTGAATGAAGAAATAAGGTATTGGTTTTCGGTAAGAAATAACCTTAAAACTCATCTCAAAGTTCTCCATACTGAATTAACTTTTTCTTTACACAGCACTGAATTTGACAGCTTGGATAGAAAGGCTAGAGATTTGGCATCGAAGGTTGTGCACGAGAAGTATCTCATTCACAAAAGTAAGTTAGATAGATTAATACAGTGTAATAACGATTTTAGTCGACAGCCCGTGCAAAATTCATCAACTTCTTCATTCTACCCTCGAGTAAAAAATTTAACTAATGTTGTTTTTCCTAATATTGAGATGTCTCTTTTAGAAAAGGGTTTAAAATATAATATTCCTTCTAGTTTGTCCCAAAATTCATTAGAAAATTTAGCTGTTGATGCTGAGATTACTGCAATTGTTTCTAAGCAAGACAATATTGTGAAGAGTTTGGTTACGCATGAAATTCAAGAGTCCGTTGTCTCATCAAGTCTCAAAATTAATCCGGAACTAGCAATATTTAAATCTGTTCAGAGTAGGGTCAACGAAAATAACTTAGTGATTTCCAAGGCCGATAAGGGCAACACAGTAGTAATAATGAATCGTGATGACTATAATATAAAGGTAAATGATGTTATTCAGGGTGACGCCTTTGTTCCTCTTAATTCAGATCCAACTAAGAAATTTCAAGCAGAGTTAAAATTAGCCTCCTTTGTTTTTCCAGACAATTCTCACTATAAAGCAAAATTACTTCCTATGAACCCTGTAGCTCCAGCTTTGTACGGTTTGCCAAAAATTCATAAAGATAATATTCCAGTTCGTCCGGTTGTCTCTTATATAGGTGCTCCAGCTTATGATTTGTCAAAACGGTTAAATCATATTTTGATAGAAAAAACTGCCTTCAAGCCCATTTATTGTCTTAGGAACAAAGATGACTTAATATCAAAAATTCAGAATGTCCATTTGCCCTCTAATGCGAAGTTGATATCTTTAGATGTAGATAGCTTGTTTACCAATGTTCCTTCCGATGAGTGTTTGATTGTTATTAGAAATTTACTAGAAAAACAACGTCTTCACACTAACGAAATTGATGACCTCATTAGCCTTGCATCAGTTTGCATGCGTCAAAATTATTTCAAATTCAATGATAGATTCTATATGCAGAAAGAAGGTTTAGCGATGGGTTCACCCTTAAGTCCATTAATGGCCGATATTTTCATGGATAGTTTTGAGAACAAACACATTGTCAGTAGTTCGAATATTTTGTATTATTACAGATACGTTGATGACATAATTATTTGCTGGACTGGTACTGGTAGACAGCTTGATGTATTTGTTGACAAATTGAACAAAATTCACCCCAAAATAAAATTTAAATTAGAAGTCGAACAAGAAAACTCCCTTAATTTTCTAGATTTAACGATTACTCGGGCACAGAATAAACATGAATTTCAAATATACCGCAAGCCAACACACACCGATACTGTAATACCTTCTTCATCTTGTCACCCTTGGGAACATAAGCTTGCAGCATTTCGTTGTTATGTTCACAAAATTCATACAAAATTGTCAAAGAAAAAGATAAAGATATAAAGAAATTAAAAGATATGATCGAACCAGAAAAATATGAAACATTCATGGAGTCAGTCAAAACGATGTGTGGGCTTAATGAAGAGACTGTATTTGTTAATACCAATAGCGTTCCAGCCCGGATACGTTCAGCTATTATAGGATGTATGGACATTCTTTACACTGAAATGATTACGAGCCACATCCACTCATCAGAATATAAAGTAAATTATATAAAAAAATTAGAAGATTTTAAACACTTATTGGCGACTAATTGGCAGTGGGAGATATCTTCAAATATCGAAATGACAAGAAAAATACAGAATATGACGAAAGAATGTGTACCACCACTAGACGAAGATAAAGAAAAAGTGAAAAAAAATAATCATGAATTGGAAGACAATTTTTCCAAAAATTCTGATAAGAACATAAGTGTTATTGATGACGAAATAACTGTTATTGATGACGAAATAACTGTTATTGATGACGAAATAAGTGTTATTGATAACGAAACATTATGCGAAGCGACAATCGACAAATTAAACTCTAAAATGCAAGATGTAGAAACACGCAACATAGAAATGAAGATCAAAACATTTATTCTCGAAAAAGATAAGTCTAAGTTTAAAAATCTTAACAAAAGAAAAATATTTCCGAAACCGTTGAACATGAACAGAGATTGGAAAATGATTTCGGAAAAAGAAAGAAACCTGATTGAGAACGAAATTCACTGAGTAGTACTGTCATGCTCGTTGTCACTAAGCATCGAGAGAGGGCGTGACGAGTATCGTAAATAGAACTATAACGTGCGGGTAAGACATACTATTTGATTTTATGTTTGGAGTCATTAGCGTCTGACAGGACAAGCCGTTAAGCAACGCACAAGGAGGTTTCAGTTATATTTCAGAAACATAATCGAAGAAATTACTGTGCACCTTCTCAGATAGTCAACTTATCGTAATATGTGCTATGTGTGGAATTTAAACGTTGAAAAACAAGACACGGGGTGAGTCCTTTCTGTTGTTGTTGGATCGGGCGTTACTCCCATTTTCTATTTTGCGAAGTGTTAAATTTTAACGACTGTATATTGTTACAGCTTTTGGTAACGCCCTTTCGGTTCGGGAATAAGTATCCTTGAAGGAACCACGAAATTCCGGGTTTATTTGACACGTCGAGGTTCGTGAGTAATATCGTTATTTCGCAACGGTAATCACAACAACAGTAGCGTGGGGGTTAAGACCGCCATCACTAGCGGTCTACGCTCAATCTGGAGACCCAAGTTCGATCCTCAGCCGCTTGCTTCTTTTTGTGTTTTTATTTTGTTTTCTTCATTATTTTTTTATTATATGTATTTTATTTTCATATATCCATCCGATCCATGCAAAACGTAGAAGAAATTGAAGGTAAGGAAGAGATTTCAGAACATAATAGGGAAATATTACAGAAATCATTAGGCGAGAACGCATTAAATTTCAGGCTCTAATATTGGACCCCCTATAACTTCTAAGCCGTCGCAAGTAATTGAAAACCCCAAGCCAGTCATCCGCTCCAGTAATCAAGATTTATTCACGGGTAGTAACAATGACGACCAAAACATGTCAGTCTGTTTGGCAGATTTAGGGTTTGAGAACAAAGAACCCACATTCCACAGACAAGCGAAATTAGCTCGATCTTCAACCTTAAATGTGGAAGAAGGAAAAAGGAAATTAGTGCCTTTGAGAGATTGGGGTACTAAATTTTCTGGTAAGGGCAATATGAGCATTAACGCGTTTCTGGAACGGATTGAAGAAATTAAGGATGCGCGTAATGCTGTAGATAACGATTTGTTTCGCTACGCTATAGACCTGTCTGTGGACGAAGCTCTTATTTGGTATCGAGCTAATAAGGACAATGTTTGTAATTGGAGAGAACTGAGGGACTTACTATTGCTGTCATTCCAAAAACCATTTTATCAAGAAGAGTTGATGGATGAAATTAGGAATCGCACGCAAGGCAAACATGAAAGTGTACAGATATATATTGCTGTGATGCAAAATATGTTTAACCGATTACCTACAAAACTTCTACCAATAGCGTTCCAGCCCGGATACGTTCAGCTATTATAGGATGTATGGACATTCTTTACACTGAAATGATTACGAGCCACATCCACTCATCAGAATATAAAGTAAATTATATAAAAAAATTAGAAGATTTTAAACACTTATTGGCGACTAATTGGCAGTGGGAGATATCTTCAAATATCGAAATGACAAGAAAAATACAGAATATGACGAAAGAATGTGTACCACCACTAGACGAAGATAAAGAAAAAGTGAAAAAAAATAATCATGAATTGGAAGACAATTTTTCCAAAAATTCTGATAAGAACATAAGTGTTATTGATGACGAAATAACTGTTATTGATGACGAAATAACTGTTATTGATGACGAAATAAGTGTTATTGATAACGAAACATTATGCGAAGCGAAAATCGACAAATTAAACTCTAAAATGCAAGATGTAGAAACACGCAACATAGAAATGAAGATCAAAACATTTATTCTCGAAAAAGATAAGTCTAAGTTTAAAAATCTTAACAAAAGAAAAATATTTCCGAAACCGTTGAACATGAACAGAGATTGGAAAATGATTTCGGAAAAAGAAAGAAACCTGATTGAGAACGAAATTCACTGAGTAGTACTGTCATGCTCGTTGTCACTAAGCATCGAGAGAGGGCGTGACGAGTATCGTAAATAGAACTATAACGTGCGGGTAAGACATACTATTTGATTTTATGTTTGGAGTCATTAGCGTCTGACAGGACAAGCCGTTAAGCAACGCACAAGGAGGTTTCAGTTATATTTCAGAAACATAATCGAAGAAATTACTGTGCACCTTCTCAGATAGTCAACTTATCGTAATATGTGCTATGTGTGGAATTTAAACGTTGAAAAACAAGACACGGGGTGAGTCCTTTCTGTTGTTGTTGGATCGGGCGTTACTCCCATTTTCTATTTTGCGAAGTGTTAAATTTTAACGACTGTATATTGTTACAGCTTTTGGTAACGCCCTTTCGGTTCGGGAATAAGTATCCTTGAAGGAACCACGAAATTCCGGGTTTATTTGACACGTCGAGGTTCGTGAGTAATATCGTTATTTCGCAACGGTAATCACAACAACAGTAGCGTGGGGGTTAAGACCGCCATCACTAGCGGTCTACGCTCAATCTGGAGACCCAAGTTCGATCCTCAGCCGCTTGCTTCTTTTTGTGTTTTTATTTTGTTTTCTTCATTATTTTTTTATTATATGTATTTTATTTTCATATATCCATCCGATCCATGCAAAACGTAGAAGAAATTGAAGGTAAGGAAGAGATTTCAGAACATAATAGGGAAATATTACAGAAATCATTAGGCGAGAACGCATTAAATTTCAGGCTCTAATATTGGACCCCCTATAACTTCTAAGCCGTCGCAAGTAATTGAAAACCCCAAGCCAGTCATCCGCTCCAGTAATCAAGATTTATTCATGGGTAGTAACAATGACGACCAAAACATGTCAGTCTGTTTGGCAGATTTAGGGTTTGAGAACAAAGAACCCACATTCCACAGACAAGCGAAATTAGCTCGATCTTCAACCTTAAATGTGGAAGAAGGAAAAAGGAAATTAGTGCCTTTGAGAGATTGGGGTACTAAATTTTCTGGTAAGGGCAATATGAGCATTAACGCGTTTCTGGAACGGATTGAAGAAATTAAGGATGCGCGTAATGCTGTAGATAACGATTTGTTTCGCTACGCTATAGACCTGTCTGTGGACGAAGCTCTTATTTGGTATCGAGCTAATAAGGACAATGTTTGTAATTGGAGAGAACTGAGGGACTTACTATTGCTGTCATTCCAAAAACCATTTTATCAAGAAGAGTTGATGGATGAAATTAGGAATCGCACGCAAGGCAAACATGAAAGTGTACAGATATATATTGCTGTGATGCAAAATATGTTTAACCGATTACCTACAAAACTTCAGGAGCATCATAAATTAACCATCTTGCTTAAAAACTTACAACCGTATTTTCAACAAGCTATTTGTCGTGAACGTTTTAGCTCTGTTTCCGAATTAACAAGGGTACTAAGAGTCTTAGAACACACAAAGATAAACTGCCAAAACTTTAGGGAGCCCTCTCCAAACCAAAATGCGTTAGAACCCGATCTGGCATATCAAAATGGTCAAAGTCATTACATGCACGCAATGAACAGCAGCGTTCCCACACAGGATCTTATTTCATCAAAATGTTGGAATTGTAGGGCTACAGGCCATCGCTTTAGAGACTGTCATTTGCCACAACAAAGGATATTTTGTTTTAGGTGTGGCAAGTTTGGAGCAACAACCAATAAATGCCAATGCTCTAATCTAACAAATATTACGGGAAACGGAAAGTCGGAAGACGTTGTTCCAAAACGTCTTCCATTACTATACATTTAGATTTAAGTGGATTAAGAACTAAACAGTTCTTTTGTGCCCATTCAAATATGTTCTTTAAATCATCATTCATCTTCACGACAGCCGATGCGGTATCTGCCTGATTAAACGAAGAGTAGATTTGAGTGTCATCGGCATATAGATGGCATTGGCAATGCTTAAGTAATTTTGGCATGTCAGCAGTGTAAATTGTAAAAAGTATTGGGCTTAGTATAGATCCTTGAGGAGTACCTCTTACTAATTGAGACAGATCGGAATTTAAAATTTCTCCGTTCTCATTTACTGTAGTAACGAATTGTGTACGTCCCGACAGAAAAGACTGAAACCATTTGCACGTATTATTAGAAAACCCATAATATTTAAGTTTAGCAATTAAAAGCTCCACACTAATACAGACAATTTGTAAATACCAGACTGTTGTTTTTTATCTAATTTGTCCTTACCATTGCAAATACGCTATAGCACGACAAGAATTGTTTAGCGGAATATTGCAAATTATATTCATATATCCTTTACTTAGTGATGGACTTCCGCAAGGTAACGCCTATTTCAATTAATCATCTTAGGTCAGCAAGCATAGCTGAACAGGCGAAATTGTATGTTAAACTTACCAAATTACAGAGAATAGCCGCACAGAATGTTTGGTTTAATCAACAATGTAAGAAAAATCAAGTTATCCCCAACTACATAAAACTTAATATTCGTTGTAACACACACACTAGGTCTTCATTTTTAGCTATTAGAAGAGCACAATTGGCTTGGTTGAATGAAGAAATAAGGTATTGGTTTTCGGTAAGAAATAACCTTAAAACTCATCTCAAAGTTCTCCATACTGAATTAACTTTTTCTTTACACAGCACTGAATTTGACAGCTTGGATAGAAAGGCTAGAGATTTGGCATCGAAGGTTGTGCACGAGAAGTATCTCATTCACAAAAGTAAGTTAGATAGATTAATACAGTGTAATAACGATTTTAGTCGACAGCCCGTGCAAAATTCATCAACTTCTTCATTCTACCCTCGAGTAAAAAATTTAACTAATGTTGTTTTTCCTAATATTGAGATGTCTCTTTTAGAAAAGGGTTTAAAATATAATATTCCTTCTAGTTTGTCCCAAAATTCATTAGAAAATTTAGCTGTTGATGCTGAGATTACTGCAATTGTTTCTAAGCAAGACAATATTGTGAAGAGTTTGGTTACGCATGAAATTCAAGAGTCCGTTGTCTCATCAAGTCTCAAAATTAATCCGGAACTAGCAATATTTAAATCTGTTCAGAGTAGGGTCAACGAAAATAACTTAGTGATTTCCAAGGCCGATAAGGGCAACACAGTAGTAATAATGAATCGTGATGACTATAATATAAAGGTAAATGATGTTATTCAGGGTGACGCCTTTGTTCCTCTTAATTCAGATCCAACTAAGAAATTTCAAGCAGAGTTAAAATTAGCCTCCTTTGTTTTTCCAGACAATTCTCACTATAAAGCAAAATTACTTCCTATGAACCCTGTAGCTCCAGCTTTGTACGGTTTGCCAAAAATTCATAAAGATAATATTCCAGTTCGTCCGGTTGTCTCTTATATAGGTGCTCCAGCTTATGATTTGTCAAAACGGTTAAATCATATTTTGATAGAAAAAACTGCCTTCAAGCCCATTTATTGTCTTAGGAACAAAGATGACTTAATATCAAAAATTCAGAATGTCCATTTGCCCTCTAATGCGAAGTTGATATCTTTAGATGTAGATAGCTTGTTTACCAATGTTCCTTCCGATGAGTGTTTGATTGTTATTAGAAATTTACTAGAAAAACAACGTCTTCACACTAACGAAATTGATGACCTCATTAGCCTTGCATCAGTTTGCATGCGTCAAAATTATTTCAAATTCAATGATAGATTCTATATGCAGAAAGAAGGTTTAGCGATGGGTTCACCCTTAAGTCCATTAATGGCCGATATTTTCATGGATAGTTTTGAGAACAAACACATTGTCAGTAGTTCGAATATTTTGTATTATTACAGATACGTTGATGACATAATTATTTGCTGGACTGGTACTGGTAGACAGCTTGATGTATTTGTTGACAAATTGAACAAAATTCACCCCAAAATAAAATTTAAATTAGAAGTCGAACAAGAAAACTCCCTTAATTTTCTAGATTTAACGATTACTCGGGCACAGAATAAACATGAATTTCAAATATACCGCAAGCCAACACACACCGATACTGTAATACCTTCTTCATCTTGTCACCCTTGGGAACATAAGCTTGCAGCATTTCGTTGTTATGTTCACAAAATTCATACAAAATTGTCAAAGAAAAAGATAAAGATATAAAGAAATTAAAAGATATGATCGAACCAGAAAAATATGAAACATTCATGGAGTCAGTCAAAACGATGTGTGGGCTTAATGAAGAGACTGTATTTGTTAATACCAATAGCGTTCCAGCCCGGATACGTTCAGCTATTATAGGATGTATGGACATTCTTTACACTGAAATGATTACGAGCCACATCCACTCATCAGAATATAAAGTAAATTATATAAAAAAATTAGAAGATTTTAAACACTTATTGGCGACTAATTGGCAGTGGGAGATATCTTCAAATATCGAAATGACAAGAAAAATACAGAATATGACGAAAGAATGTGTACCACCACTAGACGAAGATAAAGAAAAAGTGAAAAAAAATAATCATGAATTGGAAGACAATTTTTCCAAAAATTCTGATAAGAACATAAGTGTTATTGATGACGAAATAACTGTTATTGATGACGAAATAACTGTTATTGATGACGAAATAAGTGTTATTGATAACGAAACATTATGCGAAGCGACAATCGACAAATTAAACTCTAAAATGCAAGATGTAGAAACACGCAACATAGAAATGAAGATCAAAACATTTATTCTCGAAAAAGATAAGTCTAAGTTTAAAAATCTTAACAAAAGAAAAATATTTCCGAAACCGTTGAACATGAACAGAGATTGGAAAATGATTTCGGAAAAAGAAAGAAACCTGATTGAGAACGAAATTCACTGAGTAGTACTGTCATGCTCGTTGTCACTAAGCATCGAGAGAGGGCGTGACGAGTATCGTAAATAGAACTATAACGTGCGGGTAAGACATACTATTTGATTTTATGTTTGGAGTCATTAGCGTCTGACAGGACAAGCCGTTAAGCAACGCACAAGGAGGTTTCAGTTATATTTCAGAAACATAATCGAAGAAATTACTGTGCACCTTCTCAGATAGTCAACTTATCGTAATATGTGCTATGTGTGGAATTTAAACGTTGAAAAACAAGACACGGGGTGAGTCCTTTCTGTTGTTGTTGGATCGGGCGTTACTCCCATTTTCTATTTTGCGAAGTGTTAAATTTTAACGACTGTATATTGTTACAGCTTTTGGTAACGCCCTTTCGGTTCGGGAATAAGTATCCTTGAAGGAACCACGAAATTCCGGGTTTATTTGACACGTCGAGGTTCGTGAGTAATATCGTTATTTCGCAACGGTAATCACAACAACAGTAGCGTGGGGGTTAAGACCGCCATCACTAGCGGTCTACGCTCAATCTGGAGACCCAAGTTCGATCCTCAGCCGCTTGCTTCTTTTTGTGTTTTTATTTTGTTTTCTTCATTATTTTTTTATTATATGTATTTTATTTTCATATATCCATCCGATCCATGCAAAACGTAGAAGAAATTGAAGGTAAGGAAGAGATTTCAGAACATAATAGGGAAATATTACAGAAATCATTAGGCGAGAACGCATTAAATTTCAGGCTCTAATATTGGACCCCCTATAACTTCTAAGCCGTCGCAAGTAATTGAAAACCCCAAGCCAGTCATCCGCTCCAGTAATCAAGATTTATTCACGGGTAGTAACAATGACGACCAAAACATGTCAGTCTGTTTGGCAGATTTAGGGTTTGAGAACAAAGAACCCACATTCCACAGACAAGCGAAATTAGCTCGATCTTCAACCTTAAATGTGGAAGAAGGAAAAAGGAAATTAGTGCCTTTGAGAGATTGGGGTACTAAATTTTCTGGTAAGGGCAATTAGAGCATTAACGCGTTTCTGGAACGGATTGAAGAAATTAAGGATGCGCGTAATGCTGTAGATAACGATTTGTTTCGCTACGCTATAGACCTGTCTGTGGACGAAGCTCTTATTTGGTATCGAGCTAATAAGGACAATGTTTGTAATTGGAGAGAACTGAGGGACTTACTATTGCTGTCATTCCAAAAACCATTTTATCAAGAAGAGTTGATGGATGAAATTAGGAATCGCACGCAAGGCAAACATGAAAGTGTACAGATATATATTGCTGTGATGCAAAATATGTTTAACCGATTACCTACAAAACTTCAGGAGCATCATAAATTAACCATCTTGCTTAAAAACTTACAACCGTATTTTCAACAAGCTATTTGTCGTGAACGTTTTAGCTCTGTTTCCGAATTAACAAGGGTACTAAGAGTCTTAGAACACACAAAGATAAACTGCCAAAACTTTAGGGAGCCCTCTCCAAACCAAAATGCGTTAGAACCCGATCTGGCATATCAAAATGGTCAAAGTCATTACATGCACGCAATGAACAGCAGCGTTCCCACACAGGATCTTATTTCATCAAAATGTTGGAATTGTAGGGCTACAGGCCATCGCTTTAGAGACTGTCATTTGCCACAACAAAGGATATTTTGTTTTAGGTGTGGCAAGTTTGGAGCAACAACCAATAAATGCCAATGCTCTAATCTAACAAATATTACGGGAAACGGAAAGTCGGAAGACGTTGTTCCAAAACGTCTTCCATTACTATACATTTAGATTTAAGTGGATTAAGAACTAAACAGTTCTTTTGTGCCCATTCAAATATGTTCTTTAAATCATCATTCATCTTCACGACAGCCGATGCGGTATCTGCCTGATTAAACGAAGAGTAGATTTGAGTGTCATCGGCATATAGATGGCATTGGCAATGCTTAAGTAATTTTGGCATGTCAGCAGTGTAAATTGTAAAAAGTATTGGGCTTAGTATAGATCCTTGAGGAGTACCTCTTACTAATTGAGACAGATCGGAATTTAAAATTTCTCCGTTCTCATTTACTGTAGTAACGAATTGTGTACGTCCCGACAGAAAAGACTGAAACCATTTGCACGTATTATTAGAAAACCCATAATATTTAAGTTTAGCAATTAAAAGCTCCACACTAATACAGACAATTTGTAAATACCAGACTGTTGTTTTTTATCTAATTTGTCCTTACCATTGCAAATACGCTATAGCACGACAAGAATTGTTTAGCGGAATATTGCAAATTATATTCATATATCCTTTACTTAGTGATGGACTTCCGCAAGGTAACGCCTATTTCAATTAATCATCTTAGGTCAGCAAGCATAGCTGAACAGGCGAAATTGTATGTTAAACTTACCAAATTACAGAGAATAGCCGCACAGAATGTTTGGTTTAATCAACAATGTAAGAAAAATCAAGTTATCCCCAACTACATAAAACTTAATATTCGTTGTAACACACACACTAGGTCTTCATTTTTAGCTATTAGAAGAGCACAATTGGCTTGGTTGAATGAAGAAATAAGGTATTGGTTTTCGGTAAGAAATAACCTTAAAACTCATCTCAAAGTTCTCCATACTGAATTAACTTTTTCTTTACACAGCACTGAATTTGACAGCTTGGATAGAAAGGCTAGAGATTTGGCATCGAAGGTTGTGCACGAGAAGTATCTCATTCACAAAAGTAAGTTAGATAGATTAATACAGTGTAATAACGATTTTAGTCGACAGCCCGTGCAAAATTCATCAACTTCTTCATTCTACCCTCGAGTAAAAAATTTAACTAATGTTGTTTTTCCTAATATTGAGATGTCTCTTTTAGAAAAGGGTTTAAAATATAATATTCCTTCTAGTTTGTCCCAAAATTCATTAGAAAATTTAGCTGTTGATGCTGAGATTACTGCAATTGTTTCTAAGCAAGACAATATTGTGAAGAGTTTGGTTACGCATGAAATTCAAGAGTCCGTTGTCTCATCAAGTCTCAAAATTAATCCGGAACTAGCAATATTTAAATCTGTTCAGAGTAGGGTCAACGAAAATAACTTAGTGATTTCCAAGGCCGATAAGGGCAACACAGTAGTAATAATGAATCGTGATGACTATAATATAAAGGTAAATGATGTTATTCAGGGTGACGCCTTTGTTCCTCTTAATTCAGATCCAACTAAGAAATTTCAAGCAGAGTTAAAATTAGCCTCCTTTGTTTTTCCAGACAATTCTCACTATAAAGCAAAATTACTTCCTATGAACCCTGTAGCTCCAGCTTTGTACGGTTTGCCAAAAATTCATAAAGATAATATTCCAGTTCGTCCGGTTGTCTCTTATATAGGTGCTCCAGCTTATGATTTGTCAAAACGGTTAAATCATATTTTGATAGAAAAAACTGCCTTCAAGCCCATTTATTGTCTTAGGAACAAAGATGACTTAATATCAAAAATTCAGAATGTCCATTTGCCCTCTAATGCGAAGTTGATATCTTTAGATGTAGATAGCTTGTTTACCAATGTTCCTTCCGATGAGTGTTTGATTGTTATTAGAAATTTACTAGAAAAACAACGTCTTCACACTAACGAAATTGATGACCTCATTAGCCTTGCATCAGTTTGCATGCGTCAAAATTATTTCAAATTCAATGATAGATTCTATATGCAGAAAGAAGGTTTAGCGATGGGTTCACCCTTAAGTCCATTAATGGCCGATATTTTCATGGATAGTTTTGAGAACAAACACATTGTCAGTAGTTCGAATATTTTGTATTATTACAGATACGTTGATGACATAATTATTTGCTGGACTGGTACTGGTAGACAGCTTGATGTATTTGTTGACAAATTGAACAAAATTCACCCCAAAATAAAATTTAAATTAGAAGTCGAACAAGAAAACTCCCTTAATTTTCTAGATTTAACGATTACTCGGGCACAGAATAAACATGAATTTCAAATATACCGCAAGCCAACACACACCGATACTGTAATACCTTCTTCATCTTGTCACCCTTGGGAACATAAGCTTGCAGCATTTCGTTGTTATGTTCACAAAATTCATACAAAATTGTCAAAGAAAAAGATAAAGATATAAAGAAATTAAAAGATATGATCGAACCAGAAAAATATGAAACATTCATGGAGTCAGTCAAAACGATGTGTGGGCTTAATGAAGAGACTGTATTTGTTAATACCAATAGCGTTCCAGCCCGGATACGTTCAGCTATTATAGGATGTATGGACATTCTTTACACTGAAATGATTACGAGCCACATCCACTCATCAGAATATAAAGTAAATTATATAAAAAAATTAGAAGATTTTAAACACTTATTGGCGACTAATTGGCAGTGGGAGATATCTTCAAATATCGAAATGACAAGAAAAATACAGAATATGACGAAAGAATGTGTACCACCACTAGACGAAGATAAAGAAAAAGTGAAAAAAAATAATCATGAATTGGAAGACAATTTTTCCAAAAATTCTGATAAGAACATAAGTGTTATTGATGACGAAATAACTGTTATTGATGACGAAATAACTGTTATTGATGACGAAATAAGTGTTATTGATAACGAAACATTATGCGAAGCGAAAATCGACAAATTAAACTCTAAAATGCAAGATGTAGAAACACGCAACATAGAAATGAAGATCAAAACATTTATTCTCGAAAAAGATAAGTCTAAGTTTAAAAATCTTAACAAAAGAAAAATATTTCCGAAACCGTTGAACATGAACAGAGATTGGAAAATGATTTCGGAAAAAGAAAGAAACCTGATTGAGAACGAAATTCACTGAGTAGTACTGTCATGCTCGTTGTCACTAAGCATCGAGAGAGGGCGTGACGAGTATCGTAAATAGAACTATAACGTGCGGGTAAGACATACTATTTGATTTTATGTTTGGAGTCATTAGCGTCTGACAGGACAAGCCGTTAAGCAACGCACAAGGAGGTTTCAGTTATATTTCAGAAACATAATCGAAGAAATTACTGTGCACCTTCTCAGATAGTCAACTTATCGTAATATGTGCTATGTGTGGAATTTAAACGTTGAAAAACAAGACACGGGGTGAGTCCTTTCTGTTGTTGTTGGATCGGGCGTTACTCCCATTTTCTATTTTGCGAAGTGTTAAATTTTAACGACTGTATATTGTTACAGCTTTTGGTAACGCCCTTTCGGTTCGGGAATAAGTATCCTTGAAGGAACCACGAAATTCCGGGTTTATTTGACACGTCGAGGTTCGTGAGTAATATCGTTATTTCGCAACGGTAATCACAACAACAGTAGCGTGGGGGTTAAGACCGCCATCACTAGCGGTCTACGCTCAATCTGGAGACCCAAGTTCGATCCTCAGCCGCTTGCTTCTTTTTGTGTTTTTATTTTGTTTTCTTCATTATTTTTTTATTATATGTATTTTATTTTCATATATCCATCCGATCCATGCAAAACGTAGAAGAAATTGAAGGTAAGGAAGAGATTTCAGAACATAATAGGGAAATATTACAGAAATCATTAGGCGAGAACGCATTAAATTTCAGGCTCTAATATTGGACCCCCTATAACTTCTAAGCCGTCGCAAGTAATTGAAAACCCCAAGCCAGTCATCCGCTCCAGTAATCAAGATTTATTCACGGGTAGTAACAATGACGACCAAAACATGTCAGTCTGTTTGGCAGATTTAGGGTTTGAGAACAAAGAACCCACATTCCACAGACAAGCGAAATTAGCTCGATCTTCAACCTTAAATGTGGAAGAAGGAAAAAGGAAATTAGTGCCTTTGAGAGATTGGGGTACTAAATTTTCTGGTAAGGGCAATATGAGCATTAACGCGTTTCTGGAACGGATTGAAGAAATTAAGGATGCGCGTAATGCTGTAGATAACGATTTGTTTCGCTACGCTATAGACCTGTCTGTGGACGAAGCTCTTATTTGGTATCGAGCTAATAAGGACAATGTTTGTAATTGGAGAGAACTGAGGGACTTACTATTGCTGTCATTCCAAAAACCATTTTATCAAGAAGAGTTGATGGATGAAATTAGGAATCGCACGCAAGGCAAACATGAAAGTGTACAGATATATATTGCTGTGATGCAAAATATGTTTAACCGATTACCTACAAAACTTCAGGAGCATCATAAATTAACCATCTTGCTTAAAAACTTACAACCGTATTTTCAACAAGCTATTTGTCGTGAACGTTTTAGCTCTGTTTCCGAATTAACAAGGGTACTAAGAGTCTTAGAACACACAAAGATAAACTGCCAAAACTTTAGGGAGCCCTCTCCAAACCAAAATGCGTTAGAACCCGATCTGGCATATCAAAATGGTCAAAGTCATTACATGCACGCAATGAACAGCAGCGTTCCCACACAGGATCTTATTTCATCAAAATGTTGGAATTGTAGGGCTACAGGCCATCGCTTTAGAGACTGTCATTTGCCACAACAAAGGATATTTTGTTTTAGGTGTGGCAAGTTTGGAGCAACAACCAATAAATGCCAATGCTCTAATCTAACAAATATTACGGGAAACGGAAAGTCGGAAGACGTTGTTCCAAAACGTCTTCCATTACTATACATTTAGATTTAAGTGGATTAAGAACTAAACAGTTCTTTTGTGCCCATTCAAATATGTTCTTTAAATCATCATTCATCTTCACGACAGCCGATGCGGTATCTGCCTGATTAAACGAAGAGTAGATTTGAGTGTCATCGGCATATAGATGGCATTGGCAATGCTTAAGTAATTTTGGCATGTCAGCAGTGTAAATTGTAAAAAGTATTGGGCTTAGTATAGATCCTTGAGGAGTACCTCTTACTAATTGAGACAGATCGGAATTTAAAATTTCTCCGTTCTCATTTACTGTAGTAACGAATTGTGTACGTCCCGACAGAAAAGACTGAAACCATTTGCACGTATTATTAGAAAACCCATAATATTTAAGTTTAGCAATTAAAAGCTCCACACTAATACAGACAATTTGTAAATACCAGACTGTTGTTTTTTATCTAATTTGTCCTTACCATTGCAAATACGCTATAGCACGACAAGAATTGTTTAGCGGAATATTGCAAATTATATTCATATATCCTTTACTTAGTGATGGACTTCCGCAAGGTAACGCCTATTTCAATTAATCATCTTAGGTCAGCAAGCATAGCTGAACAGGCGAAATTGTATGTTAAACTTACCAAATTACAGAGAATAGCCGCACAGAATGTTTGGTTTAATCAACAATGTAAGAAAAATCAAGTTATCCCCAACTACATAAAACTTAATATTCGTTGTAACACACACACTAGGTCTTCATTTTTAGCTATTAGAAGAGCACAATTGGCTTGGTTGAATGAAGAAATAAGGTATTGGTTTTCGGTAAGAAATAACCTTAAAACTCATCTCAAAGTTCTCCATACTGAATTAACTTTTTCTTTACACAGCACTGAATTTGACAGCTTGGATAGAAAGGCTAGAGATTTGGCATCGAAGGTTGTGCACGAGAAGTATCTCATTCACAAAAGTAAGTTAGATAGATTAATACAGTGTAATAACGATTTTAGTCGACAGCCCGTGCAAAATTCATCAACTTCTTCATTCTACCCTCGAGTAAAAAATTTAACTAATGTTGTTTTTCCTAATATTGAGATGTCTCTTTTAGAAAAGGGTTTAAAATATAATATTCCTTCTAGTTTGTCCCAAAATTCATTAGAAAATTTAGCTGTTGATGCTGAGATTACTGCAATTGTTTCTAAGCAAGACAATATTGTGAAGAGTTTGGTTACGCATGAAATTCAAGAGTCCGTTGTCTCATCAAGTCTCAAAATTAATCCGGAACTAGCAATATTTAAATCTGTTCAGAGTAGGGTCAACGAAAATAACTTAGTGATTTCCAAGGCCGATAAGGGCAACACAGTAGTAATAATGAATCGTGATGACTATAATATAAAGGTAAATGATGTTATTCAGGGTGACGCCTTTGTTCCTCTTAATTCAGATCCAACTAAGAAATTTCAAGCAGAGTTAAAATTAGCCTCCTTTGTTTTTCCAGACAATTCTCACTATAAAGCAAAATTACTTCCTATGAACCCTGTAGCTCCAGCTTTGTACGGTTTGCCAAAAATTCATAAAGATAATATTCCAGTTCGTCCGGTTGTCTCTTATATAGGTGCTCCAGCTTATGATTTGTCAAAACGGTTAAATCATATTTTGATAGAAAAAACTGCCTTCAAGCCCATTTATTGTCTTAGGAACAAAGATGACTTAATATCAAAAATTCAGAATGTCCATTTGCCCTCTAATGCGAAGTTGATATCTTTAGATGTAGATAGCTTGTTTACCAATGTTCCTTCCGATGAGTGTTTGATTGTTATTAGAAATTTACTAGAAAAACAACGTCTTCACACTAACGAAATTGATGACCTCATTAGCCTTGCATCAGTTTGCATGCGTCAAAATTATTTCAAATTCAATGATAGATTCTATATGCAGAAAGAAGGTTTAGCGATGGGTTCACCCTTAAGTCCATTAATGGCCGATATTTTCATGGATAGTTTTGAGAACAAACACATTGTCAGTAGTTCGAATATTTTGTATTATTACAGATACGTTGATGACATAATTATTTGCTGGACTGGTACTGGTAGACAGCTTGATGTATTTGTTGACAAATTGAACAAAATTCACCCCAAAATAAAATTTAAATTAGAAGTCGAACAAGAAAACTCCCTTAATTTTCTAGATTTAACGATTACTCGGGCACAGAATAAACATGAATTTCAAATATACCGCAAGCCAACACACACCGATACTGTAATACCTTCTTCATGTTGTCACCCTTGGGAACATAAGCTTGCAGCATTTCGTTGTTATGTTCACAAAATTGTCAAAGAAAAAGATAAAGATATAAAGAAATTAAAAGATATGATCGAACCAGAAAAATATGAAACATTTATGGAGTCAGTCAAAACGATGTGTGGGCTTAATGAAGAGACTGTATTTGTTAATACCAATAGCGTTCCAGCCCGGATACGTTCAGCTATTATAGGATGTATGGACATTCTTTACACTGAAATGATTACGAGCCACATCCACTCATCAGAATATAAAGTAAATTATATAAAAAAATTAGAAGATTTTAAACACTTATTGGCGACTAATTGGCAGTGGGAGATATCTTCAAATATCGAAATGACAAGAAAAATACAGAATATGACGAAAGAATGTGTACCACCACTAGACGAAGATAAAGAAAAAGTGAAAAAAAATAATCATGAATTGGAAGACAATTTTTCCAAAAATTCTGATAAGAACATAAGTGTTATTGATGACGAAATAACTGTTATTGATGACGAAATAACTGTTATTGATGACGAAATAAGTGTTATTGATAACGAAACATTATGCGAAGCGAAAATCGACAAATTAAACTCTAAAATGCAAGATGTAGAAACACGCAACATAGAAATGAAGATCAAAACATTTATTCTCGAAAAAGATAAGTCTAAGTTTAAAAATCTTAACAAAAGAAAAATATTTCCGAAACCGTTGAACATGAACAGAGATTGGAAAATGATTTCGGAAAAAGAAAGAAACCTGATTGAGAACGAAATTCACTGAGTAGTACTGTCATGCTCGTTGTCACTAAGCATCGAGAGAGGGCGTGACGAGTATCGTAAATAGAACTATAACGTGCGGGTAAGACATACTATTTGATTTTATGTTTGGAGTCATTAGCGTCTGACAGGACAAGCCGTTAAGCAACGCACAAGGAGGTTTCAGTTATATTTCAGAAACATAATCGAAGAAATTACTGTGCACCTTCTCAGATAGTCAACTTATCGTAATATGTGCTATGTGTGGAATTTAAACGTTGAAAAACAAGACACGGGGTGAGTCCTTTCTGTTGTTGTTGGATCGGGCGTTACTCCCATTTTCTATTTTGCGAAGTGTTAAATTTTAACGACTGTATATTGTTACAGCTTTTGGTAACGCCCTTTCGGTTCGGGAATAAGTATCCTTGAAGGAACCACGAAATTCCGGGTTTATTTGACACGTCGAGGTTCGTGAGTAATATCGTTATTTCGCAACGGTAATCACAACAACAGTAGCGTGGGGGTTAAGACCGCCATCACTAGCGGTCTACGCTCAATCTGGAGACCCAAGTTCGATCCTCAGCCGCTTGCTTCTTTTTGTGTTTTTATTTTGTTTTCTTCATTATTTTTTTATTATATGTATTTTATTTTCATATATCCATCCGATCCATGCAAAACGTAGAAGAAATTGAAGGTAAGGAAGAGATTTCAGAACATAATAGGGAAATATTACAGAAATCATTAGGCGAGAACGCATTAAATTTCAGGCTCTAATATTGGACCCCCTATAACTTCTAAGCCGTCGCAAGTAATTGAAAACCCCAAGCCAGTCATCCGCTCCAGTAATCAAGATTTATTCACGGGTAGTAACAATGACGACCAAAACATGTCAGTCTGTTTGGCAGATTTAGGGTTTGAGAACAAAGAACCCACATTCCACAGACAAGCGAAATTAGCTCGATCTTCAACCTTAAATGTGGAAGAAGGAAAAAGGAAATTAGTGCCTTTGAGAGATTGGGGTACTAAATTTTCTGGTAAGGGCAATATGAGCATTAACGCGTTTCTGGAACGGATTGAAGAAATTAAGGATGCGCGTAATGCTGTAGATAACGATTTGTTTCGCTACGCTATAGACCTGTCTGTGGACGAAGCTCTTATTTGGTATCGAGCTAATAAGGACAATGTTTGTAATTGGAGAGAACTGAGGGACTTACTATTGCTGTCATTCCAAAAACCATTTTATCAAGAAGAGTTGATGGATGAAATTAGGAATCGCACGCAAGGCAAACATGAAAGTGTACAGATATATATTGCTGTGATGCAAAATATGTTTAACCGATTACCTACAAAACTTCAGGAGCATCATAAATTAACCATCTTGCTTAAAAACTTACAACCGTATTTTCAACAAGCTATTTGTCGTGAACGTTTTAGCTCTGTTTCCGAATTAACAAGGGTACTAAGAGTCTTAGAACACACAAAGATAAACTGCCAAAACTTTAGGGAGCCCTCTCCAAACCAAAATGCGTTAGAACCCGATCTGGCATATCAAAATGGTCAAAGTCATTACATGCACGCAATGAACAGCAGCGTTCCCACACAGGATCTTATTTCATCAAAATGTTGGAATTGTAGGGCTACAGGCCATCGCTTTAGAGACTGTCATTTGCCACAACAAAGGATATTTTGTTTTAGGTGTGGCAAGTTTGGAGCAACAACCAATAAATGCCAATGCTCTAATCTAACAAATATTACGGGAAACGGAAAGTCGGAAGACGTTGTTCCAAAACGTCTTCCATTACTATACATTTAGATTTAAGTGGATTAAGAACTAAACAGTTCTTTTGTGCCCATTCAAATATGTTCTTTAAATCATCATTCATCTTCACGACAGCCGATGCGGTATCTGCCTGATTAAACGAAGAGTAGATTTGAGTGTCATCGGCATATAGATGGCATTGGCAATGCTTAAGTAATTTTGGCATGTCAGCAGTGTAAATTGTAAAAAGTATTGGGCTTAGTATAGATCCTTGAGGAGTACCTCTTACTAATTGAGACAGATCGGAATTTAAAATTTCTCCGTTCTCATTTACTGTAGTAACGAATTGTGTACGTCCCGACAGAAAAGACTGAAACCATTTGCACGTATTATTAGAAAACCCATAATATTTAAGTTTAGCAATTAAAAGCTCCACACTAATACAGACAATTTGTAAATACCAGACTGTTGTTTTTTATCTAATTTGTCCTTACCATTGCAAATACGCTATAGCACGACAAGAATTGTTTAGCGGAATATTGCAAATTATATTCATATATCCTTTACTTAGTGATGGACTTCCGCAAGGTAACGCCTATTTCAATTAATCATCTTAGGTCAGCAAGCATAGCTGAACAGGCGAAATTGTATGTTAAACTTACCAAATTACAGAGAATAGCCGCACAGAATGTTTGGTTTAATCAACAATGTAAGAAAAATCAAGTTATCCCCAACTACATAAAGCTTAATATTCGTTGTAACACACACACTAGGTCTTCATTTTTAGCTATTAGAAGAGCACAATTGGCTTGGTTGAATGAAGAAATAAGGTATTGGTTTTCGGTAAGAAATAACCTTAAAACTCATCTCAAAGTTCTCCATACTGAATTAACTTTTTCTTTACACAGCACTGAATTTGACAGCTTGGATAGAAAGGCTAGAGATTTGGCATCGAAGGTTGTGCACGAGAAGTATCTCATTCACAAAAGTAAGTTAGATAGATTAATACAGTGTAATAACGATTTTAGTCGACAGCCCGTGCAAAATTCATCAACTTCTTCATTCTACCCTCGAGTAAAAAATTTAACTAATGTTGTTTTTCCTAATATTGAGATGTCTCTTTTAGAAAAGGGTTTAAAATATAATATTCCTTCTAGTTTGTCCCAAAATTCATTAGAAAATTTAGCTGTTGATGCTGAGATTACTGCAATTGTTTCTAAGCAAGACAATATTGTGAAGAGTTTGGTTACGCATGAAATTCAAGAGTCCGTTGTCTCATCAAGTCTCAAAATTAATCCGGAACTAGCAATATTTAAATCTGTTCAGAGTAGGGTCAACGAAAATAACTTAGTGATTTCCAAGGCCGATAAGGGCAACACAGTAGTAATAATGAATCGTGATGACTATAATATAAAGGTAAATGATGTTATTCAGGGTGACGCCTTTGTTCCTCTTAATTCAGATCCAACTAAGAAATTTCAAGCAGAGTTAAAATTAGCCTCCTTTGTTTTTCCAGACAATTCTCACTATAAAGCAAAATTACTTCCTATGAACCCTGTAGCTCCAGCTTTGTACGGTTTGCCAAAAATTCATAAAGATAATATTCCAGTTCGTCCGGTTGTCTCTTATATAGGTGCTCCAGCTTATGATTTGTCAAAACGGTTAAATCATATTTTGATAGAAAAAACTGCCTTCAAGCCCATTTATTGTCTTAGGAACAAAGATGACTTAATATCAAAAATTCAGAATGTCCATTTGCCCTCTAATGCGAAGTTGATATCTTTAGATGTAGATAGCTTGTTTACCAATGTTCCTTCCGATGAGTGTTTGATTGTTATTAGAAATTTACTATAAAAACAACGTCTTCACACTAACGAAATTGATGACCTCATTAGCCTTGCATCAGTTTGCATGCGTCAAAATTATTTCAAATTCAATGATAGATTCTATATGCAGAAAGAAGGTTTAGCGATGGGTTCACCCTTAAGTCCATTAATGGCCGATATTTTCATGGATAGTTTTGAGAACAAACACATTGTCAGTAGTTCGAATATTTTGTATTATTACAGATACGTTGATGACATAATTATTTGCTGGACTGGTACTGGTAGACAGCTTGATGTATTTGTTGACAAATTGAACAAAATTCACCCCAAAATAAAATTTAAATTAGAAGTCGAACAAGAAAACTCCCTTAATTTTCTAGATTTAACGATTACTCGGGCACAGAATAAACATGAATTTCAAATATACCGCAAGCCAACACACACCGATACTGTAATACCTTCTTCATCTTGTCACCCTTGGGAACATAAGCTTGCAGCATTTCGTTGTTATGTTCACAAAATTCATACAAAATTGTCAAAGAAAAAGATAAAGATATAAAGAAATTAAAAGATATGATCGAACCAGAAAAATATGAAACATTCATGGAGTCAGTCAAAACGATGTGTGGGCTTAATGAAGAGACTGTATTTGTTAATACCAATAGCGTTCCAGCCCGGATACGTTCAGCTATTATAGGATGTATGGACATTCTTTACACTGAAATGATTACGAGCCACATCCACTCATCAGAATATAAAGTAAATTATATAAAAAAATTAGAAGATTTTAAACACTTATTGGCGACTAATTGGCAGTGGGAGATATCTTCAAATATCGAAATGACAAGAAAAATACAGAATATGACGAAAGAATGTGTACCACCACTAGACGAAGATAAAGAAAAAGTGAAAAAAAATAATCATGAATTGGAAGACAATTTTTCCAAAAATTCTGATAAGAACATAAGTGTTATTGATGACGAAATAACTGTTATTGATGACGAAATAACTGTTATTGATGACGAAATAAGTGTTATTGATAACGAAACATTATGCGAAGCGACAATCGACAAATTAAACTCTAAAATGCAAGATGTAGAAACACGCAACATAGAAATGAAGATCAAAACATTTATTCTCGAAAAAGATAAGTCTAAGTTTAAAAATCTTAACAAAAGAAAAATATTTCCGAAACCGTTGAACATGAACAGAGATTGGAAAATGATTTCGGAAAAAGAAAGAAACCTGATTGAGAACGAAATTCACTGAGTAGTACTGTCATGCTCGTTGTCACTAAGCATCGAGAGAGGGCGTGACGAGTATCGTAAATAGAACTATAACGTGCGGGTAAGACATACTATTTGATTTTATGTTTGGAGTCATTAGCGTCTGACAGGACAAGCCGTTAAGCAACGCACAAGGAGGTTTCAGTTATATTTCAGAAACATAATCGAAGAAATTACTGTGCACCTTCTCAGATAGTCAACTTATCGTAATATGTGCTATGTGTGGAATTTAAACGTTGAAAAACAAGACACGGGGTGAGTCCTTTCTGTTGTTGTTGGATCGGGCGTTACTCCCATTTTCTATTTTGCGAAGTGTTAAATTTTAACGACTGTATATTGTTACAGCTTTTGGTAACGCCCTTTCGGTTCGGGAATAAGTATCCTTGAAGGAACCACGAAATTCCGGGTTTATTTGACACGTCGAGGTTCGTGAGTAATATCGTTATTTCGCAACGGTAATCACAACAACAGTAGCGTGGGGGTTAAGACCGCCATCACTAGCGGTCTACGCTCAATCTGGAGACCCAAGTTCGATCCTCAGCCGCTTGCTTCTTTTTGTGTTTTTATTTTGTTTTCTTCATTATTTTTTTATTATATGTATTTTATTTTCATATATCCATCCGATCCATGCAAAACGTAGAAGAAATTGAAGGTAAGGAAGAGATTTCAGAACATAATAGGGAAATATTACAGAAATCATTAGGCGAGAACGCATTAAATTTCAGGCTCTAATATTGGACCCCCTATAACTTCTAAGCCGTCGCAAGTAATTGAAAACCCCAAGCCAGTCATCCGCTCCAGTAATCAAGATTTATTCACGGGTAGTAACAATGACGACCAAAACATGTCAGTCTGTTTGGCAGATTTAGGGTTTGAGAACAAAGAACCCACATTCCACAGACAAGCGAAATTAGCTCGATCTTCAACCTTAAATGTGGAAGAAGGAAAAAGGAAATTAGTGCCTTTGAGAGATTGGGGTACTAAATTTTCTGGTAAGGGCAATTAGAGCATTAACGCGTTTCTGGAACGGATTGAAGAAATTAAGGATGCGCGTAATGCTGTAGATAACGATTTGTTTCGCTACGCTATAGACCTGTCTGTGGACGAAGCTCTTATTTGGTATCGAGCTAATAAGGACAATGTTTGTAATTGGAGAGAACTGAGGGACTTACTATTGCTGTCATTCCAAAAACCATTTTATCAAGAAGAGTTGATGGATGAAATTAGGAATCGCACGCAAGGCAAACATGAAAGTGTACAGATATATATTGCTGTGATGCAAAATATGTTTAACCGATTACCTACAAAACTTCAGGAGCATCATAAATTAACCATCTTGCTTAAAAACTTACAACCGTATTTTCAACAAGCTATTTGTCGTGAACGTTTTAGCTCTGTTTCCGAATTAACAAGGGTACTAAGAGTCTTAGAACACACAAAGATAAACTGCCAATAACTTTAGGGAGCCCTCTCCAAACCAAAATGCGTTAGAACCCGATCTGGCATATCAAAATGGTCAAAGTCATTACATGCACGCAATGAACAGCAGCGTTCCCACACAGGATCTTATTTCATCAAAATGTTGGAATTGTAGGGCTACAGGCCATCGCTTTAGAGACTGTCATTTGCCACAACAAAGGATATTTTGTTTTAGGTGTGGCAAGTTTGGAGCAACAACCAATAAATGCCAATGCTCTAATCTAACAAATATTACGGGAAACGGAAAGTCGGAAGACGTTGTTCCAAAACGTCTTCCATTACTATACATTTAGATTTAAGTGGATTAAGAACTAAACAGTTCTTTTGTGCCCATTCAAATATGTTCTTTAAATCATCATTCATCTTCACGACAGCCGATGCGGTATCTGCCTGATTAAACGAAGAGTAGATTTGAGTGTCATCGGCATATAGATGGCATTGGCAATGCTTAAGTAATTTTGGCATGTCAGCAGTGTAAATTGTAAAAAGTATTGGGCTTAGTATAGATCCTTGAGGAGTACCTCTTACTAATTGAGACAGATCGGAATTTAAAATTTCTCCGTTCTCATTTACTGTAGTAACGAATTGTGTACGTCCCGACAGAAAAGACTGAAACCATTTGCACGTATTATTAGAAAACCCATAATATTTAAGTTTAGCAATTAAAAGCTCCACACTAATACAGACAATTTGTAAATACCAGACTGTTGTTTTTTATCTAATTTGTCCTTACCATTGCAAATACGCTATAGCACGACAAGAATTGTTTAGCGGAATATTGCAAATTATATTCATATATCCTTTACTTAGTGATGGACTTCCGCAAGGTAACGCCTATTTCAATTAATCATCTTAGGTCAGCAAGCATAGCTGAACAGGCGAAATTGTATGTTAAACTTACCAAATTACAGAGAATAGCCGCACAGAATGTTTGGTTTAATCAACAATGTAAGAAAAATCAAGTTATCCCCAACTACATAAAACTTAATATTCGTTGTAACACACACACTAGGTCTTCATTTTTAGCTATTAGAAGAGCACAATTGGCTTGGTTGAATGAAGAAATAAGGTATTGGTTTTCGGTAAGAAATAACCTTAAAACTCATCTCAAAGTTCTCCATACTGAATTAACTTTTTCTTTACACAGCACTGAATTTGACAGCTTGGATAGAAAGGCTAGAGATTTGGCATCGAAGGTTGTGCACGAGAAGTATCTCATTCACAAAAGTAAGTTAGATAGATTAATACAGTGTAATAACGATTTTAGTCGACAGCCCGTGCAAAATTCATCAACTTCTTCATTCTACCCTCGAGTAAAAAATTTAACTAATGTTGTTTTTCCTAATATTGAGATGTCTCTTTTAGAAAAGGGTTTAAAATATAATATTCCTTCTAGTTTGTCCCAAAATTCATTAGAAAATTTAGCTGTTGATGCTGAGATTACTGCAATTGTTTCTAAGCAAGACAATATTGTGAAGAGTTTGGTTACGCATGAAATTCAAGAGTCCGTTGTCTCATCAAGTCTCAAAATTAATCCGGAACTAGCAATATTTAAATCTGTTCAGAGTAGGGTCAACGAAAATAACTTAGTGATTTCCAAGGCCGATAAGGGCAACACAGTAGTAATAATGAATCGTGATGACTATAATATAAAGGTAAATGATGTTATTCAGGGTGACGCCTTTGTTCCTCTTAATTCAGATCCAACTAAGAAATTTCAAGCAGAGTTAAAATTAGCCTCCTTTGTTTTTCCAGACAATTCTCACTATAAAGCAAAATTACTTCCTATGAACCCTGTAGCTCCAGCTTTGTACGGTTTGCCAAAAATTCATAAAGATAATATTCCAGTTCGTCCGGTTGTCTCTTATATAGGTGCTCCAGCTTATGATTTGTCAAAACGGTTAAATCATATTTTGATAGAAAAAACTGCCTTCAAGCCCATTTATTGTCTTAGGAACAAAGATGACTTAATATCAAAAATTCAGAATGTCCATTTGCCCTCTAATGCGAAGTTGATATCTTTAGATGTAGATAGCTTGTTTACCAATGTTCCTTCCGATGAGTGTTTGATTGTTATTAGAAATTTACTAGAAAAACAACGTCTTCACACTAACGAAATTGATGACCTCATTAGCCTTGCATCAGTTTGCATGCGTCAAAATTATTTCAAATTCAATGATAGATTCTATATGCAGAAAGAAGGTTTAGCGATGGGTTCACCCTTAAGTCCATTAATGGCCGATATTTTCATGGATAGTTTTGAGAACAAACACATTGTCAGTAGTTCGAATATTTTGTATTATTACAGATACGTTGATGACATAATTATTTGCTGGACTGGTACTGGTAGACAGCTTGATGTATTTGTTGACAAATTGAACAAAATTCACCCCAAAATAAAATTTAAATTAGAAGTCGAACAAGAAAACTCCCTTAATTTTCTAGATTTAACGATTACTCGGGCACAGAATAAACATGAATTTCAAATATACCGCAAGCCAACACACACCGATACTGTAATACCTTCTTCATCTTGTCACCCTTGGGAACATAAGCTTGCAGCATTTCGTTGTTATGTTCACAAAATTCATACAAAATTGTCAAAGAAAAAGATAAAGATATAAAGAAATTAAAAGATATGATCGAACCAGAAAAATATGAAACATTCATGGAGTCAGTCAAAACGATGTGTGGGCTTAATGAAGAGACTGTATTTGTTAATACCAATAGCGTTCCAGCCCGGATACGTTCAGCTATTATAGGATGTATGGACATTCTTTACACTGAAATGATTACGAGCCACATCCACTCATCAGAATATAAAGTAAATTATATAAAAAAATTAGAAGATTTTAAACACTTATTGGCGACTAATTGGCAGTGGGAGATATCTTCAAATATCGAAATGACAAGAAAAATACAGAATATGACGAAAGAATGTGTACCACCACTAGACGAAGATAAAGAAAAAGTGAAAAAAAATAATCATGAATTGGAAGACAATTTTTCCAAAAATTCTGATAAGAACATAAGTGTTATTGATGACGAAATAACTGTTATTGATGACGAAATAACTGTTATTGATGACGAAATAAGTGTTATTGATAACGAAACATTATGCGAAGCGACAATCGACAAATTAAACTCTAAAATGCAAGATGTAGAAACACGCAACATAGAAATGAAGATCAAAACATTTATTCTCGAAAAAGATAAGTCTAAGTTTAAAAATCTTAACAAAAGAAAAATATTTCCGAAACCGTTGAACATGAACAGAGATTGGAAAATGATTTCGGAAAAAGAAAGAAACCTGATTGAGAACGAAATTCACTGAGTAGTACTGTCATGCTCGTTGTCACTAAGCATCGAGAGAGGGCGTGACGAGTATCGTAAATAGAACTATAACGTGCGGGTAAGACATACTATTTGATTTTATGTTTGGAGTCATTAGCGTCTGACAGGACAAGCCGTTAAGCAACGCACAAGGAGGTTTCAGTTATATTTCAGAAACATAATCGAAGAAATTACTGTGCACCTTCTCAGATAGTCAACTTATCGTAATATGTGCTATGTGTGGAATTTAAACGTTGAAAAACAAGACACGGGGTGAGTCCTTTCTGTTGTTGTTGGATCGGGCGTTACTCCCATTTTCTATTTTGCGAAGTGTTAAATTTTAACGACTGTATATTGTTACAGCTTTTGGTAACGCCCTTTCGGTTCGGGAATAAGTATCCTTGAAGGAACCACGAAATTCCGGGTTTATTTGACACGTCGAGGTTCGTGAGTAATATCGTTATTTCGCAACGGTAATCACAACAACAGTAGCGTGGGGGTTAAGACCGCCATCACTAGCGGTCTACGCTCAATCTGGAGACCCAAGTTCGATCCTCAGCCGCTTGCTTCTTTTTGTGTTTTTATTTTGTTTTCTTCATTATTTTTTTATTATATGTATTTTATTTTCATATATCCATCCGATCCATGCAAAACGTAGAAGAAATTGAAGGTAAGGAAGAGATTTCAGAACATAATAGGGAAATATTACAGAAATCATTAGGCGAGAACGCATTAAATTTCAGGCTCTAATATTGGACCCCCTATAACTTCTAAGCCGTCGCAAGTAATTGAAAACCCCAAGCCAGTCATCCGCTCCAGTAATCAAGATTTATTCACGGGTAGTAACAATGACGACCAAAACATGTCAGTCTGTTTGGCAGATTTAGGGTTTGAGAACAAAGAACCCACATTCCACAGACAAGCGAAATTAGCTCGATCTTCAACCTTAAATGTGGAAGAAGGAAAAAGGAAATTAGTGCCTTTGAGAGATTGGGGTACTAAATTTTCTGGTAAGGGCAATATGAGCATTAACGCGTTTCTGGAACGGATTGAAGAAATTAAGGATGCGCGTAATGCTGTAGATAACGATTTGTTTCGCTACGCTATAGAACTGTCTGTGGACGAAGCTCTTATTTGGTATCGAGCTAATAAGGACAATGTTTGTAATTGGAGAGAACTGAGGGACTTACTATTGCTGTCATTCCAAAAACCATTTTATCAAGAAGAGTTGATGGATGAAATTAGGAATCGCACGCAAGGCAAACATGAAAGTGTACAGATATATATTGCTGTGATGCAAAATATGTTTAACCGATTACCTACAAAACTTCAGGAGCATCATAAATTAACCATCTTGCTTAAAAACTTACAACCGTATTTTCAACAAGCTATTTGTCGTGAACGTTTTAGCTCTGTTTCCGAATTAACAAGGGTACTAAGAGTCTTAGAACACACAAAGATAAACTGCCAAAACTTTAGGGAGCCCTCTCCAAACCAAAATGCGTTAGAACCCGATCTGGCATATCAAAATGGTCAAAGTCATTACATGCACGCAATGAACAGCAGCGTTCCCACACAGGATCTTATTTCATCAAAATGTTGGAATTGTAGGGCTACAGGCCATCGCTTTAGAGACTGTCATTTGCCACAACAAAGGATATTTTGTTTTAGGTGTGGCAAGTTTGGAGCAACAACCAATAAATGCCAATGCTCTAATCTAACAAATATTACGGGAAACGGAAAGTCGGAAGACGTTGTTCCAAAACGTCTTCCATTACTATACATTTAGATTTAAGTGGATTAAGAACTAAACAGTTCTTTTGTGCCCATTCAAATATGTTCTTTAAATCATCATTCATCTTCACGACAGCCGATGCGGTATCTGCCTGATTAAACGAAGAGTAGATTTGAGTGTCATCGGCATATAGATGGCATTGGCAATGCTTAAGTAATTTTGGCATGTTAGCAGTGTAAATTGTAAAAAGTATTGGGCTTAGTATAGATCCTTGAGGAGTACCTCTTACTAATTGAGACAGATCGGAATTTAAAATTTCTCCGTTCTCATTTACTGTAGTAACGAATTGTGTACGTCCCGACAGAAAAGACTGAAACCATTTGCACGTATTATTAGAAAACCCATAATATTTAAGTTTAGCAATTAAAAGCTCCACACTAATACAGACAATTTGTAAATACCAGACTGTTGTTTTTTATCTAATTTGTCCTTACCATTGCAAATACGCTATAGCACGACAAGAATTGTTTAGCGGAATATTGCAAATTATATTCATATATCCTTTACTTAGTGATGGACTTCCGCAAGGTAACGCCTATTTCAATTAATCATCTTAGGTCAGCAAGCATAGCTGAACAGGCGAAATTGTATGTTAAACTTACCAAATTACAGAGAATAGCCGCACAGAATGTTTGGTTTAATCAACAATGTAAGAAAAATCAAGTTATCCCCAACTACATAAAACTTAATATTCGTTGTAACACACACACTAGGTCTTCATTTTTAGCTATTAGAAGAGCACAATTGGCTTGGTTGAATGAAGAAATAAGGTATTGGTTTTCGGTAAGAAATAACCTTAAAACTCATCTCAAAGTTCTCCATACTGAATTAACTTTTTCTTTACACAGCACTGAATTTGACAGCTTGGATAGAAAGGCTAGAGATTTGGCATCGAAGGTTGTGCACGAGAAGTATCTCATTCACAAAAGTAAGTTAGATAGATTAATACAGTGTAATAACGATTTTAGTCGACAGCCCGTGCAAAATTCATCAACTTCTTCATTCTACCCTCGAGTAAAAAATTTAACTAATGTTGTTTTTCCTAATATTGAGATGTCTCTTTTAGAAAAGGGTTTAAAATATAATATTCCTTCTAGTTTGTCCCAAAATTCATTAGAAAATTTAGCTGTTGATGCTGAGATTACTGCAATTGTTTCTAAGCAAGACAATATTGTGAAGAGTTTGGTTACGCATGAAATTCAAGAGTCCGTTGTCTCATCAAGTCTCAAAATTAATCCGGAACTAGCAATATTTAAATCTGTTCAGAGTAGGGTCAACGAAAATAACTTAGTGATTTCCAAGGCCGATAAGGGCAACACAGTAGTAATAATGAATCGTGATGACTATAATATAAAGGTAAATGATGTTATTCAGGGTGACGCCTTTGTTCCTCTTAATTCAGATCCAACTAAGAAATTTCAAGCAGAGTTAAAATTAGCCTCCTTTGTTTTTCCAGACAATTCTCACTATAAAGCAAAATTACTTCCTATGAACCCTGTAGCTCCAGCTTTGTACGGTTTGCCAAAAATTCATAAAGATAATATTCCAGTTCGTCCGGTTGTCTCTTATATAGGTGCTCCAGCTTATGATTTGTCAAAACGGTTAAATCATATTTTGATAGAAAAAACTGCCTTCAAGCCCATTTATTGTCTTAGGAACAAAGATGACTTAATATCAAAAATTCAGAATGTCCATTTGCCCTCTAATGCGAAGTTGATATCTTTAGATGTAGATAGCTTGTTTACCAATGTTCCTTCCGATGAGTGTTTGATTGTTATTAGAAATTTACTAGAAAAACAACGTCTTCACACTAACGAAATTGATGACCTCATTAGCCTTGCATCAGTTTGCATGCGTCAAAATTATTTCAAATTCAATGATAGATTCTATATGCAGAAAGAAGGTTTAGCGATGGGTTCACCCTTAAGTCCATTAATGGCCGATATTTTCATGGATAGTTTTGAGAACAAACACATTGTCAGTAGTTCGAATATTTTGTATTATTACAGATACGTTGATGACATAATTATTTGCTGGACTGGTACTGGTAGACAGCTTGATGTATTTGTTGACAAATTGAACAAAATTCACCCCAAAATAAAATTTAAATTAGAAGTCGAACAAGAAAACTCCCTTAATTTTCTAGATTTAACGATTACTCGGGCACAGAATAAACATGAATTTCAAATATACCGCAAGCCAACACACACCGATACTGTAATACCTTCTTCATCTTGTCACCCTTGGGAACATAAGCTTGCAGCATTTCGTTGTTATGTTCACAAAATTCATACAAAATTGTCAAAGAAAAAGATAAAGATATAAAGAAATTAAAAGATATGATCGAACCAGAAAAATATGAAACATTCATGGAGTCAGTCAAAACGATGTGTGGGCTTAATGAAGAGACTGTATTTGTTAATACCAATAGCGTTCCAGCCCGGATACGTTCAGCTATTATAGGATGTATGGACATTCTTTACACTGAAATGATTACGAGCCACATCCACTCATCAGAATATAAAGTAAATTATATAAAAAAATTAGAAGATTTTAAACACTTATTGGCGACTAATTGGCAGTGGGAGATATCTTCAAATATCGAAATGACAAGAAAAATACAGAATATGACGAAAGAATGTGTACCACCACTAGACGAAGATAAAGAAAAAGTGAAAAAAAATAATCATGAATTGGAAGACAATTTTTCCAAAAATTCTGATAAGAACATAAGTGTTATTGATGACGAAATAACTGTTATTGATGACGAAATAACTGTTATTGATGACGAAATAAGTGTTATTGATAACGAAACATTATGCGAAGCGACAATCGACAAATTAAACTCTAAAATGCAAGATGTAGAAACACGCAACATAGAAATGAAGATCAAAACATTTATTCTCGAAAAAGATAAGTCTAAGTTTAAAAATCTTAACAAAAGAAAAATATTTCCAAAACCGTTGAACATGAACAGAGATTGGAAAATGATTTCGGAAAAAGAAAGAAACCTGATTGAGAACGAAATTCACTGAGTAGTACTGTCATGCTCGTTGTCACTAAGCATCGAGAGAGGGCGTGACGAGTATCGTAAATAGAACTATAACGTGCGGGTAAGACATACTATTTGATTTTATGTTTGGAGTCATTAGCGTCTGACAGGACAAGCCGTTAAGCAACGCACAAGGAGGTTTCAGTTATATTTCAGAAACATAATCGAAGAAATTACTGTGCACCTTCTCAGATAGTCAACTTATCGTAATATGTGCTATGTGTGGAATTTAAACGTTGAAAAACAAGACACGGGGTGAGTCCTTTCTGTTGTTGTTGGATCGGGCGTTACTCCCATTTTCTATTTTGCGAAGTGTTAAATTTTAACGACTGTATATTGTTACAGCTTTTGGTAACGCCCTTTCGGTTCGGGAATAAGTATCCTTGAAGGAACCACGAAATTCCGGGTTTATTTGACACGTCGAGGTTCGTGAGTAATATCGTTATTTCGCAACGGTAATCACAACAACAGTAGCGTGGGGGTTAAGACCGCCATCACTAGCGGTCTACGCTCAATCTGGAGACCCAAGTTCGATCCTCAGCCGCTTGCTTCTTTTTGTGTTTTTATTTTGTTTTCTTCATTATTTTTTTATTATATGTATTTTATTTTCATATATCCATCCGATCCATGCAAAACGTAGAAGAAATTGAAGGTAAGGAAGAGATTTCAGAACATAATAGGGAAATATTACAGAAATCATTAGGCGAGAACGCATTAAAATTTTTAGAAAATATCGAAGGGAATCCCACATGTTCTAACAAGGATATAGAAGAGGCATCATTTTCAGGCTCTAATATTGGACCCCCTATAACTTCTAAGCCGTCGCAAGTAATTGAAAACCCCAAGCCAGTCATCCGCTCCAGTAATCAAGATTTATTCACGGGTAGTAACAATGACGACCAAAACATGTCAGTCTGTTTGGCAGATTTAGGGTTTGAGAACAAAGAACCCACATTCCACAGACAAGCGAAATTAGCTCGATCTTCAACCTTAAATGTGGAAGAAGGAAAAAGGAAATTAGTGCCTTTGAGAGATTGGGGTACTAAATTTTCTGGTAAGGGCAATATGAGCATTAACGCGTTTCTGGAACGGATTGAAGAAATTAAGGATGCGCGTAATGCTGTAGATAACGATTTGTTTCGCTACGCTATAGAACTGTCTGTGGACGAAGCTCTTATTTGGTATCGAGCTAATAAGGACAATGTTTGTAATTGGAGAGAACTGAGGGACTTACTATTGCTGTCATTCCAAAAACCATTTTATCAAGAAGAGTTGATGGATGAAATTAGGAATCGCACGCAAGGCAAACATGAAAGTGTACAGATATATATTGCTGTGATGCAAAATATGTTTAACCGATTACCTACAAAACTTCAGGAGCATCATAAATTAACCATCTTGCTTAAAAACTTACAACCGTATTTTCAACAAGCTATTTGTCGTGAACGTTTTAGCTCTGTTTCCGAATTAACAAGGGTACTAAGAGTCTTAGAACACACAAAGATAAACTGCCAAAACTTTAGGGAGCCCTCTCCAAACCAAAATGCGTTAGAACCCGATCTGGCATATCAAAATGGTCAAAGTCATTACATGCACGCAATGAACAGCAGCGTTCCCACACAGGATCTTATTTCATCAAAATGTTGGAATTGTAGGGCTACAGGCCATCGCTTTAGAGACTGTCATTTGCCACAACAAAGGATATTTTGTTTTAGGTGTGGCAAGTTTGGAGCAACAACCAATAAATGCCAATGCTCTAATCTAACAAATATTACGGGAAACGGAAAGTCGGAAGACGTTGTTCCAAAACGTCTTCCGTAGATGTAACTGGCAAAGAATTAGGAATAGAGGGAGATAGTCATAAGGATTGGAGGAACTGGCTTGAATTTATATCGGCATATTTCAATACAGGAGAAATTGGTAACTAGAATATTTGTCATTCAGACAAACGATATTACGGCAAATTTATAATAATGGGAAAAGAGTTCATAGGGTTACTGGATTCCGGTGCCACTATATCAGCAATTTCTCAAGATTTCTATTTAGCACTAAAACCTTTAGGTTTTGAGGCACATGAGGTAACACAAGAAAGGGTGTCGACAGCAGATGGTACGTTTTATGACATTAATTACGTTGTTCATTTACCAATACAATTTAATCAGAATTACAAGGTCGTACCTTTCTTTATCATGGAGAAATTAAATCATAACCTAATTTTGGGCATGGATTTTTTTTAATACGTTTGGCTTATCAATAACACTGGAAAACGGTAATTTACCTAATACAGTGGCACAGTCGAACGCAGAATTACTTGAGTTAGAGACACCTAATCCAGTCATTTCAAGGGAACAACTATCGAAATCACAGCAAGCAGAACTTTAAAATTTGATACAGAGAATGAAAGAGGAAATCGGCACGGGTCTTGGAATAACAAGTCTAATTGAGCATCGAATTGACACTGGAGACCACCTACCAGTCAGCCAACGTCAATATCCGTTCGCACCACCGATTATAAAAGAACTAGAACATGAAATTCAGCATATGTTAGAAAATGACATAATTGAGCCATCTTTCAGTTCTTGGAGATCACCAGTATTATTGGTTAAAAAAGCTACAGGGGAGAATAGATTATGCTTAGACAGCCGTAGGTTGAATAAGCTTACTAAAAAGGACTCTTATCCCTTACCACGAGCAGCAACTATTCTAGATAGTCTAAATAATGCTCAGTTTCTGTCCACAATAGATTTAAAATCAGCATTCTGGCAGACACCCTTAGAGAAATCAAGTAAAGAAAAAACAGCCTTCGGCCTAGCAGGAAAAGTCTTGTACCAATTTAAGGTCATGCCCTTTGGCCTCAATAATGCTTCACAGACACAGCAAAGGCTGATGGATCAACTATTCTCACCTCAATATGAAGGTAGAATATTTACATACCTTGATGATATAGTTATTGTAAGTAGCTGCTTTAATGAACATTTGCGGTCACTCAACTGGGTTCTAGAAAAACTAAAGTTAACAGGCCTTACAATAAATATGGAGAAATGTCATTTTGCAAGGTCCTCTCTTAAATACTTGGGTTACATTGCAGACAAGGATGGGCTAAGAACAGACCCTGAAAAAGTGAGTGCAATTCTAAATTACCCTAGACCAACCACTTACACTGAATTGAAACGCTTCATAGGGCTAGCAAGCTGGTACAGAAGGTTTGTGGAGAACTTTGCCACCGTTGCAGCACCTCTGCATGATTTGACGAAAGGAGGAAAAAAGGGCACGAGAGTTTTGTGGAATGCAGAAGCGGAAAAGGCGTTTCTGGAACTAAAAACCGCTTTAACTTCAACTCCTATCCTTTTTGTACCAGATTTTGGCAGGGAATTTTCTGTTCAATGTGACGCGTCAAACAGAGGTGTGGGAGCAGTACTTATTTAGGAAATTGACGGTTCAGAGAGGCCAATTGCCTTTACAAGTCGTAAACTGTCGGAAAGAGAAAGCAAATACTCAACGTCAGAAAGAGAACTGCTGAGTGTTCTGCACGCAGTCCAGCAATTTCGCCCGTATGTTGAGGCTAGTCATTTTAAGGTTATATCTGATCACAGTGGTCTCAGTTACTTGGCAAAAGAGAGAGACCCTCATGGACGACTGGCAAGATGGGCTATGAAGCTCCAACAATTCGACTTTGAAATTATTCACAGACATGGGAAGGACAATGTGGTACCCGACGCCTTATCCAGAGCCTTTGAGGAGATAAATGTTTTACAAGTCAAGCCGGATGACAAAGACGAATGGTACATAACTCAAGAATGTAAAGTCAAAGAAGGTACTGCTCCGAAGGATTGGGAAATAAGTCAAGGACAGTTATGGAAATATTTACAGCTGAAACAATTTCCGGATGAGACCTATAGCTGAAAGCTAGTGATTCCTGATAAATTAAGAGAAGATGCCTTGAAACAGTGTCATGATCATTCAACCTCTGGTCATTTTGGTGTTAAAAAGACCATCAACCGAACTCGGCAACATTATTTTTGGCCAACACTAATAAAAGATGTTAAAGAGTATGTGAAAAAATGCAACACTTGTGCAAAACACAAAGTTTCTCAGCTCCCTCCATCTGGAAAAATGGGCCATCAAAGAGAGGTAACACAGCCTTTTCAAATAATATCGATGGACTTAACGGGACCATTTCCTCGATCTAGACACGGAAACACGATGCTCTTTGTAGTTTCAGATTGGTTTAGCAAGTTTTGCCTTTTATTTCCTTTGCGCAATGGAAAAACTTCTAACATTGCAAAAATATTAGAAGAACAAGTTTTTTTACTATACGGAGCACCAAACGCAATTATTTGCGATAATGGAAAGCAGTTTGTGTCCAACCACTTTAAGGAGTTGGCAGAAAGCTATGGCGTGGACATTTGGTATACTCCTTATTATCATCCACAAGCAAATCCCACAGAACGGGTCAATAGAGTGATTGGTACAGCCATAGCGTCGTATGTAGAGGCCAATCATAAAGAGTGGGACAAGTTTTTGCCACACATAGGTCATGCTATTAGAACGGCGGTCCACAAAGTAACAGGAAAGACACCATCGTATTTATTTTTTGGACGCGAGACATCTGTCCACGGCCCAAAACCTTGTAACTTCAAGATCAACGATACTTTACAGTTTAATAGGGACCAATACGAAGAAGACTTAAAATTTCGAACTCAGGTCTTTAAAGATATTAGCAATCGTCTCAAACAAGCCTACGAACATAACAAAACACAATACGACGGAAGACGGCGCGTCAGCAACTATCGCGTGGGAGATAACGTTTGGAAGCGGACCAAATACTTGTCAAACGCAAATAACAATTTCATGTCGAAACTTGCACCTAAATTCGAAAAGGCTGTCATTACTGACGGTGAGAAGTAACATGATTGCCCGGAGGTTTGCTCGATCTACACAAGACGTCAAGATCACGCTCTTCCGAGCTTACTGTCAATCATTTTACTCGAGCAGCCTCTGGTGTAAATACTCTCAAAAATCGCTGAGCGCCTTACGCGTCCAGTACAATAACGCTTTCAGAGTGCTGTTGAGGCTGCCCCGTTTCTGCAGTGCGTCGGGAATGTTTGCGGAAGCACGCGTGGACGGATTCCCGGCCATAATGCGCAAGCGGGCTGCGTCGCTTATACGCAGAGTACGGGCCAGTGACAACGGCATTCTGCAGGCGGTGGCGGACAGCTGCGACTGTCCTGTGCTCTGGCACTGCATACAAGTGGCCTGTGGTCAAATTATTATTTAATTTAATTTTAATACTAATTTAATTTACTAATATAGTTTATAAGATCATTGTTACTAACACTTATGGATCAATGTTATCTGAAATAAATGGATATTATTATTATTACTGAAAAGATTTCAACTGATTTATACAAACTTAAAAGCCTGCGTGGTAAAGATTTGGGTACATGGCACTCGTCTGACCTCAAACGTGTGGTATGAATCCGGGTCGGATTCTTCTGGGGAAGAGGGATATGTCATGCTCGTTGTCACTAAGCATCGAGAGAGGGCGTGACGAGTATCGTAAATAGAACTATAACGTGCGGGTAAGACATACTATTTGATTTTATGTTTGGAGTCATTAGCGTCTGACAGGACAAGCCGTTAAGCAACGCACAAGGAGGTTTCAGTTATATTTCGGAAACATAATCGAAGAAATTACTGTGCACCTTCTCAGATAGTCAATTTATCGTAATATGTGCTATGTGTGAAATTTAAACGTTGAAAAACAAGACACGGGGTGAGTCCTTTCTGTTGTTGTTGGATCGGGCGTTACTCCCATTTTCTATTTTGCGAAGTGTTAAATTTTAACGACTGTATATTGTTACAGCTTTTGGTAACGCCCTTTCGGTTCGGGACTAAGTATCCTTGAAGGAACCACGAAATTCCGGGTTTATTTGACACGTCGAGGTTCGTGAGTAATATCGTTATTTCGCAACGGTAATCACAACAACAGTAGCGTGGGGGTTAAGACCGCCATCACTAGCGGTCTACGCTCAATCTGGAGACCCAAGTTCGATCCTCAGCCGCTTGCTTCTTTTTGTGTTTTTATTTTGTTGTCTTCATTATTTTTGTATTATATTTTATTTTCTTGTAAATATAATGCTGTTATTTGCTGTGTGTAGTTAGTTGCGTTAGTTTAAATTTGATTAGTTTTTAACACATTGTGCTCGCATGATTAAACTTGAGTTTTTAATTCAGCGAACACTCTTGACAAATAGAGTGTTGCCATTATTCGAAAAAAATAAATAGGGATTGATATACATCGATATGTCGATATCGATATTAACTGCAGCATGACGTTTGGTGCTCTGATAAATCCGTAAAGTCTATCAAATAAAAGCCGAACAACTTTACCTGACACGGATATGGAAACAAGGTGAAAAAAAATCTGGGTAAAGTTACTCTCAGCTTTTATTAGACAGACTGCATTCATATGTTTTATTTACTTTATATTATGAATAAAAACGTTTCCCTTGTAAAATAAGATGTTTAAAAGATATCGATTAGATCGAGTTCGATTCGATTAAAATACCATTATGATAAATTATTTATTTCCTGGAGTAGAATAGGCACATCAAATTAGCAGTTACTATCGCCTGTAGCACCTTTTGTTTCTATAGTTGTCCAAATATTCGCAAGATGAAAAGTATGGATCGAAATAAAGTACGTATTCATTAACACATTTTTAATCGGAATAAGATTCGATTTTTAATAATAAATGCTAGTGTATATTATTATATAATAAATGCTATTAGGAAAGGACCTTGTCATACCTGAGGTGCAATTGTGTAAGGCCAATCGTATTCAAATTGATTGTCATGTGGCTATTCGGCTAAGCAATTTAGCCCATTTGAAAATTGAAATCGTACATTTTTGGCTGTCAAATTAATACAATTGTCTTGTTTTGTTGTTGACAACCGAAAAAGTACGATTTGCTTAGCCGAATAGCCATATGACCATCGAATTTGAATACGATTGGCTTACACAATTGCACCTCTGATGTCTATGTGCGTGCGTTATCAACGTTGACGGAAGTGCGTGAGCGAATGAGATGCGCATAGTGGCTGACGCACACAGGCACAAGGTCCTGTCCTAAAAGCATTTGAAACGGATAGCATAAACTCGAGTGAAGTGGTGCGCAGTTTTAGATTAGACGGACCCTACGGTGCCACCTATGCTTTGGATATTAAGAGCTTCCTTTACTGATTTTTTAATAAAATTGCAAGTTTTTACTTCCGGTAATAACTGTGAAGCAAACATAAGAAGACCACTTCGAAATAAACAAAAATAATTTTCGTAGGTGGTAGAGCTGATGCCAAGCTCGACTGTGGAGGTACCACCATCTTACTCGCAAATCCTCCCGAAGTTATTCGGGGGAGAGTAAGAGAACAGCTCTCAGGCAAAACCAGGCGGCCCACCATTGCCTGGGACCGATGGATGGCGGTATATCCATCCCAATTGCCAGGCCTTAAAACAGACTAGTGACGGGCAGCGGCGTCACTGGTGCAAGGGTTTCGGCACCGCGCTCACCAACCCGCCTGCCCAGCGTGTGTGAGTATGGGCATTTCTTCCAGGGAAAAGGGAAATTTCTTCCACGAAACAGATAGATGGATGGAATTTTCGAAAAAAGATGGTGAAAAAGTGTAATGTTATATTTTCGTTAAATTTTGCGTCATTTGACCGTATGACTTTTTGAATATAAGAAACTCCAAAAACGCATCGTAGCCGCCAATATTTTATGATATCGATAAGAGCAGCACTGGCTGGAAAGTGGCAATATTATGCAATGACACTAATAAAAAACGCTTACTGTCGAGAAGGCAAGACGTTTATATAGAAACACCAAAGCCACGGCTCAGAGTAGTTAGTCACTGCAGCCGCTATCAAGCCGTAAAACTGTTCAACAAATTGCCCACTGATATGAAAAATATTGAGAATTTTAATCTTTTTAAATGTAAATTGGAACAGTATCTGCTGACAAACTGCTTCTACTCAATGGATGAATATTTAAATAAGTGACTTTCTTTATATTACGGTTGAATTTCTCTTTTTTTTATATGTGACATGTTTATTTATTTGCTAATATCCTTTGATTATCTGAACATTTTCTTTGTGTTTTTAGTTTTTAAGTCTAACATTTTATAATTTTTTTGTAATTTCAAATACAATGTAAAAATTGTTTATGAATAAATAAATGAAAATGAATGCTTTTCGAACTGTCAAACGTGTTCACAAGGAAAATATAGATAGAAAGATCAATCCCGGCAAATCTAAATGTGAAGCAATTAGAAAAAAGTACCCATCTTACAAAAGAGAACTTGGATGCAATTGAACACTTATGTGAACAATTTGTAAAGGGTGTTTTTTTTAGAGGGATAGAACTTTGAAATGGAATAAAACAAAGATGATTTTTTTTATTGATATGAAATTTATTTTATTCGAAAGACAATCTTCTGGCATTATAATTTAAATATGACTTCTGGCATATGTCCGCCACGGCTGGCTCGGACGTAGTCAAATCTGGAGGTCCAATTTTCGATGACTTTTTCCAACATTTGTGGCCGTATATCGGCAATAACTCGCCGAGTGTTGTCCTCCAAGTGGTCAATCGTTTCGGGCTTATCGGCGTAGACTTTTTTCGTTCATCAATCATCAATTGAACAACCATGATGTGCAGGAGTTGTGGTTTCAACAAGACGGCGCAACATGTCACACAGCTCGTGCCACAATTAATTTATTGAAGGAAACGTTTGGTAACCGCATAGTTTCACGTTTCGGACCCGTAAATTGGCCTCCAAGATCGTGCGACTTAACGCCACTTGACTATTTTCTGTGGGGATATGTGAAGTTGCAAGTCTACGCCGGTAAGCCCGCAACGATTGACCACTTGAAGGACAACACTCGGCGAGTTATTGCCGATATACGGCCACAAATGTTGGAAAAAGTCATCGAAAATTGGACCTCCAGATTAGACTACGTCCGAGCCAGCCGTGGCGGACATATGCCAGAAGTCATATTTCAATTATAATGCCAGAAGATTGTCTTTCAAATAAAATAAATTTCATATCAATAAAAAAAATCATCTTTGTTTTATTCCATTTCAAAGTTCTATACCTCTAAAAAAAACACACGTTATAAAAAAAAACTAAAATAGCTTCGGTAGCTTTAAAAAGGGGTTAATCTTTTGGGATCTTGATTTTCAACCGACTTTAAACAGAAGGTACTCAATTCGACAATATTTATTTGTGTATATGTTACGCGAATCTCATACGGTTTACACTAAAGATGGTCCAATATTTTGGTAACGATCGAATGATGGACTTTACGGAAATCAAGGAAAATAACAGATTACGGAATATGAAATTAAGGCGATTGAAGTCGGTTGTACCCCTTTTTTTGAATGAAATGAAAAAATAAAAAGATTTTTACTCAACAGAACACAACACAAAACACTAAAGACTACCTATTTGAGATAAGACAGTTTTGTCTCTTGCCAGAAACAAAAGGGGCTTCGGCCACTACCTCTTCATCCATAAGGATACTTAGAACACTGAACAAAAATTATACTAAAACTAGCTTTTGCCCGCGGCTCCGCCCGCGTCAAAGAGATTTTAGTGGAAATAAGGAAAACAAAATAATTTGATTTTTGAACGACTTATGCAACGGACAACATGTTTAAGCAAAGCGCTATTAAAGACCAATCAAATAAGCCTAAATTCGAAGGGTCTGCTGTTGTCCGTTGAGGAGTTCCTGTACCCATCTTCCAGTCCCACCATCAGACCCTGGTCACCATGTTATACCAAAGTGCTAATAAAAACCAATCAAATAAGCCCAAACTCGAAGGGTCTGCTGTTGTCCGCTGAGGAGATCCCGTACCCATCTTCCTCATCAGACCCTGGTCACCATGTTTAACCAAAGTGATAATAAAGACCAATCAAATAAGCCCAAACTCGAAGGGTCTGCTGTTGTCCGTTGAGGAGATCCTGTACCCATCTTCGAGACCCATCATTAGACCCTGGCCACCATGTTTTACCAAAGTGCTAATAATTACCAATCAAATAAGCCCAAACTCGAAGGGTCTGCTGTTGTCCGTTGAGGAGATCCTGTACCCATCTTCCAGTCCCATCATCAGACCCTGGTCACCATGTTTTACCAAAGTGCCAAGAAGTGGGTCAGGGTCGTTGTAGATGGAAATCTGTAGTCAGATTAAACTCATACAGTTTTCTCGTATGGGAAAAAATCAATACATAAATCTGGCTGTAACATTTTTGGAATCGTTTAACTTTTCCAAGCTTAATATTAGCAAGAGGTGTGTCAGGATCGTTGTAGTAAAATTAAATATAGCTTATGTTACTCAAAAATAGTGAAGCTTTTTACAAAAGAAAGAATTTTTAGAATCGGTTCCGTAGTTCCAAAGATTACCTCAAACGTACAAAAGCAAGAGGTGTGTCAGGATCGATTAAAATTAAATATGGCCTATGTTACTCATCAATAGTACTTGTAGCCTTTTACAAAAGAAAACATTTTTGGAATCGTTTAACTTTTCCAAGCTTAATATTAGCAAGAGGTGTGTCAGGATCGTTGTATTAAAATTAAATATGGCCTATGTTACTCAAAAATAGTGTAGCTTTTTACAAAAGAAAGAATTTGTTAAGAATAAGGAAATAAGTAGTTCCTATAAAAGGACGTTGGCGCTAGTGTTGCGCGACTTGTGCTCTCTCTCTTCCTGTACGCCATGGTGTGGTGTGTGTCATATATCGTGTGCACAATATAATTACGTTGTATCTCAGATTGTGTTTCTTTCCGCCGGTTCCCAATAAATCTCAACAAATATTGATAACGAAGTCGTTATATCAATATTAGTGTCCTCGTCAATGATCCTCTCGATATTTGATGACTGTGTGGGTATTAGGGCAGGGGTAAACGTATCTTTGACCTCAATTTTTGTTAGCATGAACTCTTCATTATTTTCGCCTTTAATTAAATTATTTTTGTATTCAACGTTTACAAACAGCAATTTGATTAGTTCATATAGATTGTCCAATTCGAAAAGGCGAGCTTTGTTTAAGTTGTCATTGGACATATTGCGTTTACCTGTTGAATCAATTGCATGCGAGTTGAAAAGGTAAAATTTACCATTATTTTGCCAAAACGAAACTGTTGCTGATCGGCCGGTGAACAAATAAGCAGTATTGTTATTATGAACCAGGTCATGGAAAAATGCACCTTTCAATTGAATTAGTTCTGCCTTTGTTGTAGGGTAAAGTCCATTGTTTACCCATTCAACATGGAAATCAATATTATATTCATTGATATTGATTGTTGTTGGTAGGTCGTCATCTGGATTTAACAATACTGCTTGGTTATTGATGACGAAAGCTCTCAACGCATTCATCGAGTCCGAACCGTCTGCTGACGTCTTCTTTGATAGCAAATGTCAATTAGTTTGTAAGTTTATTAGTTATTATGGCCATAAGTTAAGTTAAATCTTGTAAACTAAACTTTTATTTAATAATATTACATAATTGCTGTAATTGGGTTCGCCCGTAGTAATTATAATTATAATAAATAAATAATAAATAAATTGTACTTTTCTGTAATTATGTTCGAGTAAATGCTATCACCCACTCTTGAGATAGTATCAATATCGTCTGTGGTGAATATTTGACGATTTATTGATATCGAGTATATCGCTGCACAAGTGGAAATGACAACGCATTGCATTGCATGTCCACTTTTTTGTGCACCCTGATGTGACATTCCTACGCTTATGCAGCGAACACCAGTGGGTGATATTAAGGTAACAGCTGGCAAATACTCATCTGAATCTTGTGAATCACTGCAATGCTGCTTTGGGGCTCTGGTATTTGCAGTATTTTTATGCTGCACAGGTGTCTGCGGGGAGCCATTTCGTTTGTGACCCTGAAATGATAATTTTTTTTTTTATTAAACAGAAATGTATATCGTTATGGTTTATGAGATATATCCTAATGACAGATGGACAGACAGACAGTTGAATTGAGAAGTTATATGAATAGAATACCTTTGGTTACATATCTTTTTGGCACTGAAGCCTATAAAACTGTAAAAAAACAAAATTCTGTTGTATGGAAGTGTGTAGGTTCAAATTGCACTTGATTGGTTTTAGTATTTGTTATAATAATAGTAATAGAAATACACAACATCTGTGAAAATTTCACCTGTCTAACTAATATGAATTTTGTGTTTAATTTATTGAAATAGAAAATAATACCATGTTAATTGTCATGTTGTCATATGGGTTTGATTTCCATGTGGGCGGTTATTTAATGTATTATTATAGCAACAACAGATATTCATTATTTAAAAAAAAACAACTTTTCAACTAACACTAATCATTAATTATCTATATAAACAGCAAATTAAAAAAAGTTCTTGTATGAGAGTTCAATTTGCAGTTGGCCAGTTTTAGTATTTGTTGTTATAGCAGCAACATATATACATAATTTGTGAAATTTCATAGGCTGACAGACGGACAGCAAAGCTTTAGTAATTTTAGTCCCGTTGGTTATCTTTCAGGTTATGTACCTTAATAATCATAGTGAAATTTTTATCAGATCAATTTTATTTGGACATCAATGTTCACGAAAGATTCATCATTATATATATCCATCACAAAATTATATTATGATAAGATCAGGTGCAGTTCATTTGCAAAAAGTTTCCCAAGTTTAACATGAAGTTTGAAAGTGTTTCTTGAAGTTTATTGATTTGGTCATTAACACATTTTATTTATGAGATGGGATAAATATTTTTTTCTTTTAAAACTCTCAGCCTTTGCTAAAACTTAGTTATGTTGGAATAGTTTTTGAATAGATATATTGATTTTCTAACCTGTTTTTCTGCCAGCAGCAGCTGCTTCGACTTCTTCACTGAAGATTTGTTTAGCTGCGACATATTTAAATGTTCAGCTGTAATTTGTTGAAAATTCTGTAAGGAAAATTTTGTATTAGATATTTTAAGTGGATACATATTGCTCACCAATCCACCTGGCCAGCGTGTGTGAGTATGGGCATTTCTTCCAGAGGGATCGCCAAGAATGGTGAAATCCTGGAAAGGCCTATGTCCAGCAGTGGATGAAATCTTGCTGATGGATGGATTGATGGACATAAAAACAGCAGGATTTTTTATGGAAAATTATGGGAAATATGTTCCAATTACTGTTTTTTATAAGAAAATAAGATTAATTATTACATTAAAACTGTTAGATATCAAAAACTTTTTTTTGAAAATTTTTACCGCCATTGCAGTTTTTGATAATTTGAAGTGAAAACATCGTGGCTACTGGATGGAGTTTAACACAAGAATCAACTACTTATTTGTATATCAAGTAGTTATTCAGTCAATTTAACATATATATGTACACGTTTGTTAATAGCATTATGAGATTTATCTACAAAAAATGTGAAGCCATACTGGCAAAGATGCTATCGCAATTATACACATATTACGGCTGAATAGGAAGGAATCTAATGAAATATCTTGTATGTATGTATTTACTACTCACGTTTTTTGATAATCGTTGAGAAAATCTCCTTTGAAACTTTAACTAAGAACTAAAACGAAAAATCGCTGTGACTCTTGAGAAAGTTCGCCAGAGAAGAAATTTTTCAAAGAGAGAACAGAACAGTCTTTGGCGTCCCTTGTTAGTGTTGCCAATATTATTATTTTTTTCCCTAAAATACTTAAATTTTTTTTGTCAATTTATTTATTTGTCTATTAGTAATCTTACAAAACATTAAATTATGAAATGATTCGTAAAATTTTGCATTTTAATAATGAACATGTATGTTTTGAACATTAATAAGACTTGAAGAAAGGTTTAAATTCAAAATAAAAACTTTTTATGAAAGTTATATATTGTTTGTTTATAGGTATACAGAACTGCACATTATGTTTGATTATTTATTATTGTTATAATTTTATGCTCTAAAAGTTTCTTTTATAAATGTGAAGAATTATCCCAATTTTAGAGGAAATATTTTATATTCGAAATACTATTTGTTACTAATGGTCTGTTCCGTTTTGTGTGTCAATAGAAAAGAAACGCAAACACTTTTTTCAACTATTTAAAAAATTAAAATCTAAAGTGATATCGTATGTGTATTTAAATATATAATTAATACATATATTTTGTAAACTTTGAAAATAATTAGTAAATAGTGAATTTCTGTTCATTGTCTAAAAAACTTTGTCGGATTCAGTTAGCAAGTTGAACTTTTGGCATGGGGAAACATGTTACCTTTAAAGCTTCGCATACAGGTTCGATTATAATTTTATATATTTTTTAAGCGAGTAAAATTTTGATTTCTATTGTTGTTTTTGCTTATTTTCTAAAAAGCTATGTCGGATTCAGTTAGCAAGTCGGACTTCTGGCAGTCGCCGGCCGCTACCGCGGCACGCTTCGCTCGGCTCCTGCATGCGAAAACATAATACCAGTATGGCTTCGCGTACAGGTTCGATTATAATCTGATTTATTTATGTAAGCCAGTCAGACTTCTGGTTCTAAATTTTATTCTTGCCCATTGTCTAAAAAGTTTTGTCTGAATCAGTTAGCAAATCGTACTTTTGGAATGGGAAAAAATATTACCTTCACAGCTTCACATATAGATCCGATCATTACCTGATCTTATTTTATTGAGTGAGTCAGACTTTTGTTGTAAAATTTTATTTTCAGTTTATTGTTGAAAAAGATATATTTGTTTCATCTTTTTTTTTTGTTTGAGATAACCAAAACGGAATAGATGTATCTATGGTTTTGGTTGTGTAGATATGTATGTGTACGGCTTATTTGGCAGGATAGCACTTACACAGTCGGATTTATCCATATGTTTTGGTTTTTTTATTTATAATTTAATGAAATGAATTGTATTATTAACGTTTTTCAACTCTGTTTTGTGTGTGAGATAATCAAAATGCATTATAATTATATACGGTTGTGGCGTGCTTGACTTTTTACGTGTCACCATCTTATACACGTGGTCGTCGGATCATGTTGTAATTCGTCAGTGATTTGTAAAAATATAATTTCAATTCGGTGTTTGTTGTTTTCAAACATATACTGTTTTAAATTATTGGGAAATTAGAAGGTTTTCTCCATGTATTTCTACTTATTTCAAAGTTTGTCTTGTTTGATAGAAACATACAAGTAAGTAATTATTTGGATATCTGATAATACAGATATTGAAATAATAGGTATTAGAAACTTAAGTAAGTAATTGAATCTCTGAATACGCAATATGAATTTATTCCCATATAAATAAAAAACCACCGAATATACAGTATGAATTATCAAAAACGACCGAATATCCAGTATGAATTAGTTCCCATAGAAATACGTCAACTTATATTAAAAAGACCGAATGTACGGTATGAATTTTCAAAAAAAGAGCGAATATCCAGTATGAATTGTTAAAAACGACCGAATATTCAGTATGAATTAGTTCCCATAGAAATACGTCAACTTATTTTAAAAAGACCGAATATACGGTATGAATTTGCAAAAACGTCCGAATAGCCAGTATGAATTTCTTCCTATAGTAGGCAAAATTCCTACTGGGTAGTAGGCGAGCTGGCTGCGCGAGCCCGCCTACCCCCCAGTAGTAATTTTGTGCCTCGCTGGCTGCGCCAGCTCGAAAGTAACGAAAAACGTCCGAATAGCCAGTATGAATTTCTTCCTTTAGTAGGCAAGAAGCGAAGATACGAAGCGATATCTCTTTCTTTTGGATTTTTTCGATTCTTGCAATACTCAATGTTGTAGTAGGGATTCCATATTGGGTGAACAGTATTCAAGTTTACTCCGTACAAGAGAATACTTTTGCGCTACGCCTTATATAAGTGACTTTCGTTATATAATCAAATTCATACTGGAGACTCGGTAAGTGATCAAGACCAAGGTTTGGTTATACTGCTAGCAAAATATGAACAAATTCAAATCAATCTCAACCCAATAATTAAGAATAGGATAGGATTTTTTCTTTTTTTTTGATTGAAAAACACTTGTACTTGTCCACTGATTTATATTATTTCCCTTACCGGTTTGGCTGTAACCGGTAAGGGAAATAATATAAATCAGTGGACAAGTACAAGTGTTTTTCAATCAAAAATGTATCAAAAGTTCCACCAAGTGCCAACAATCACGAGCATCAACTCTATAGGATAGGAAGTCTAAAATTTATGGCATGGACTATCTCTGCCCCAATGTTGACTTGAGCGTTATTATATCAACACTCCTTATACCTTTATATACTCATACTAGCTTTTGCCCGCGGCTCCGCCCACGTATTATTCAGTTTAACGACATGCTTTTTAAAATGAAACAGTAGCATATGTGTTAAGCTATATCCATTCCAAATTTCATCCAAATCCGTCCAGCCGTTTCAGCGTGAAAGAGTAACAAACATACACACACACACACACCCTCACATACACACACACACCCTCTCACACACACACACACACACACACACACACACTAATTTTGAAAGAATATTTCATCAACAGGCACGACTTTTTTACTAGTACTTTATTATTAGTTCTGTGGTCAAAAATGTCTGACAATAGTGATCGAGTAATTCAACGAAAATGATAAAAATTTTATAACAGCAAAATAAAAATAAAACTGGCCAAGTGCGAGTCGTAGTCGCGCACGAAGGGTTCCGTACCAATAACTTTTAAAACGGCAAAAATACCATATCCGTTATATGGGAGTGCGCAGGTCCGACTCGCACTTGGCCGGTTTACTGTTATAGCGGCAACAAAAATACATAATTTGTGAAAATTTCAACTGTCTTACTATCACGGTTCATGAGATACAGCCTGGTGACAGACGGACAGACAAACATACAGACAGACAGAGAGATGGACAGCGGAGCCTTAGTAATAGGGTCCCGTTGGTTACCCTTTGGGTTTTTAACAAGTTCTGTGAATTGAAATATGAGTAGGTAACTTTTGCATAAGTTTAAACAAAGTAGTGTAAGAAACTGCACATAACTAGGTATTTAAACACTCGTAATACTAATACTAGTCGATACTCTTAAAAACTCGCCAATTCCTTTTTTAAACTCACTCTCGACTTTTAATAGCCTCTTTATACACCAGCTTCATAAACCACTGTTTTATTACATACTATTGGACATACGTAAATAAAATACGTTATTTACTAACAGGACTTTATGATATTCGTGAAGACAAATATTATTATGAAAAGGAATCATAGGTAAAGAACATAATAATTTCATTTTCATTACATGTTGGTTTCGCCCTAGAGCGTTCAAAGATTGACACGAGTTAAACCGGAAAGTGTCTTGTTTTTGTGTTTTGAAACGCTTCGGAGTAATTCAAAAATTACACTGGGCCACCTGATTTGTGCAACCAGATTTTCTTTCTCTTTCTCGTACATAGATTTGTCTCTTTCTAATAACTAGTAAATTTTCACAATATAATCACACGTTTCGAAACGCTTCCTTGGTAATCTATGCAAGTAGTGTTCCGTTTTGCGCATGTTGCTCATTGTAGGGTCGCAAGATGTTTCGATTTGGACGTCGCACTTATTGCTAAACTAAAAGATAGCGCAACAAGATGTATTTCATCCGCGTGTCGCCACCAGGCCACCACTGTTAGTTTATTTGAAGTTCAGTATTTAGTGGTTTCGTTTCGGAATAATATTCAAGCGTTGAAGATTAAAACTATCTAGATCGTGCTTGAGTAAGGTCAGATAGCAAACTATGTTTGGCTGGTTACATATTTTTACACTGGTACTTGGTAAAATGCTAGGAAACTAAAGAAAGGGGGAAAGAAAATATCTAGGTAATTAAGTATTATATTATGATTTAGCAAGCAAGCGGCTTTTGCAAATGAGTATCTAAAACAAAGTGTAGGTAGTCATTGAGCATGTCATGGGTTAGTTAATAAATTTTTGATACGGGAAACAGGTTGGTTAGACACAATCAATCATAGCTGGTTCAGTAAGTAGAAGTTACATAATTAGATAAAGTGAATACCCCGTCTCTTTCCTAAGTGAGTAAGGATTTATAATGTTAATAGTATACATAGTATAATAGTTACAGCAACTTGTCTTGATAATATATTCTGTGATTGTGACTACTCAGACAATAAAGTTATTAACCGCTTGCAGTCTGATCACAGTGGCCAAACTGTAACTTTCATACAAAGTGTGAAACAATTGCCCAAAAAAGCATTTTACAGGCCTGTAACAACTCACAGACTAGAATGTTTTCAAGCAAACTTAGAACTTAAATTACCACATTTTAATCTTCTCCAAGATGATCCAAATGCTCTCTTTGCAGACCTGTTTAACATAGTTTCCAAAGAATTTGAAAATACGTTTACATTGCGGAAAGTTTCTAACAGTAATAAAATCACTTTTAGTGACTGGGCAACGCCAGGTATTTACAAAAGCCGAAATCATTTATACGAATTGTACGACATAAAATCCTACAATAATAATATTGAATTTATTGAACATTTGAAAATATACTCACGTACTTTCAAATTAGTGTGTTTAAAAGCAAAAAGTATATTTCTGAATAAAAAACTTAAAATGGCCGATAACAAAGTAAAAGCAGTATGGAAAATCATAAATACTGAAACTGGGAAGAGTAACAAACGGAATAATGAACTAAAATTGAACATTAACAATGAAGTTTTTACAGGAGATAAAGAAGTTGCGAAGGCCTTTGAACAATTCTTTACTGACATTCCTTCCTTGACAACTAAAGGCTTAAATTCAAGTCCAAGACTTGCACAGGATCTTTTGAGTGATCACGTGCCTCAGTGCCATTCTGTATTTGCGTTAAAGCATATTAATTCACAAACTGTCATTAAAGCATTTAAATCTCTTAACTTTAAAAAAACCGAGGACTTATGGGGCCTATCTGTTAAAGTTGTAAGCTGTATCATTGATTTAATAGCTCCATATTTAGCTTTAATCTTTAATAAATGTGTAGATGATAGTGTCTTTCCTGATTTAATGAAGTTGAGTAAATTGATCCCTCTTTTTAAATCAGGCGACAATGAAGACCCTTCCAACTATAGACCTGTCTCAGTTTTACCAGTATTTAGTAAGATTTTCGAAAAAATTGTTTTTAATCAATTGTTATCTCATTTTAACTTAAATAAGTTGTTTCACAGTGAACAATATGGATTCACTAAAGGGAGGTCAACCACTGATGCAGGAGTTGCTTTAGTCAAGCACATATTTGACGCTTGGGAAGCAAAGCAGGATGCGTTTGGTGTATTTTGTGACCTCTCAAAAGCTTTTGATTGCGTTAATCATGAAACACTTTTATGTAAATTAGATCACTATGGAGTGAAGGGTAAATCTTTGGCGTTATTTAAGTCATACCTTAGTGACCGGTTTCAAAAGGTAGACATTAATGGAGTAAAGTCATCTGGAGCATTAGTCAAAATGGGTGTTCCGCAGGGCTCCATATTGGGGCCCCTATTGTTTTTAATATACATAAATGACCTTCCTTACTTAGTTAGAGACTTATCTGAGATAGTTCTATTCGCAGATGACACGTCACTTATTTTTAAAGTGAATCGACATAACGATATACTTGATGACGCGAATTCAACCCTCTCTCTGATTCTTGATTGGTTCACTGCAAATAATTTAGTTCTAAATGCAAAAAAGACGAAATGTATAAAGTTTACTTTACCAAATGTAATTCAAGTAGATGTCAGTTTATTTTTGCAGGGGTCCAAGCTGGAGTTAGTTAACGAAACTAAGTTTTTAGGTATTACTATAGACTCTCGTCTTCAGTGGGGTCCCCACATAGAAGCTCTCTGTGGTAGACTTAGTTCAGCCGCATACGCTGTTAGACGCATAAGGCAGATTACTGATGAAGATACTGCTAGATTAGTATATTTCAGTTATTTTCACAGCATTATGTCATATGGCATAATGTTGTGGGGTAGAGCCGCGGATATAGAAGCAGTCTTTGTCTTGCAAAAGAGAGCAATTCGGTCTATTTATAACATGAAGTACCGAGATTCATTAAGAGAAAAGTTTAAAGAAATTAATATATTTACGGTCCCTTGTGAATTTATTTATCAAGTTATTAGATATGTCAGAAAAAAAATTGATAATTTCCCGAGGCTTGGTGTGCACCACTCTGTTGAAACCAGAAACAAACATAAACTAGCTTTTCCAAAATTAAGACTTGCCAAAGTAGGTACCTCTTTTGTAGGACATGGTATAAGATTTTACAATAAGCTTCCAGAGGAGGTCCTTAGTTTGCCTGAAAATAAGTTTAAACTATATATTAAGCAGGGACTACTTAAGAAAGCTTATTATAAAATCAATGATTATTTGGATGATAATGAAGCATGGTGTAATAAATAATAATAATCTTATTCAATATTGTAATTAATAATTAGCATATTTTAATACTGTACGATTCCTCTAAAGGCTTAAAATTAATTAATATGTAAACTTACTTTGTTAAAGGTAATGGACAATATGAGACGGGTTGACTAAGATATATTTTTTTTTCTCGTGACTAATTCCCGCAGTCTTATATTTTTTTATGCCTTTACTTGAGTAGGTATGTATATGATTTTGTATCATATGTTTTATTTTGAAAAAAGGAATGTTTGCTAAGTTTCTTGCCCTTCTTCTTAGCAATACTAATCGAATGGTGCGGATGGTTAGGCATTATGTATATACAATATTTTTATTCCTATATTTCTATATTTTATGCAAGTGTATAACTTTATTACATTTTAGTAGCCCACCCTTAATATTTTTTGTATGTATTTCCCGTTTTTATTATTTCTTCATTGTATTATGTATATATCATATTTTTATTCCTAGATTCCCCTATTTTATTTATTTTTTATTTATTTATTTATTTAAAAACTTACGACTATCATTTATTAATGCAGGTGTATATTTTATTTCCCGTATTATTATATATTTTTTTTATATTCTAAAGACATATTATATTGTGTAAATTAACTTTGACTTGTAGAAAGTATACTTAATGTATCTATTTTGCAAAAATAAATATTTTGATTTTGATTTGATTTGTATTTATTATGTACATTATCAGAGCTGTGTTTGACTCGGTGTAGAGACATAGGTTTGGTAAAGCGACTGTCTCTCTCTTTCTCTCTCTCTCATGTGATTAAATTAATGCAGCGCTATCTTGCTTGTTGTCAGCGTTAAAACCTGTTAAAATTTAACAATACCATTCAGAGCATATAGGTGTCTATTAGAGTAATATTTTAAGTTGTCTATGGGATAGGTAGATATCATAACAATCTAGGAGTTTTTTATTCATCTACTGTAATTCGTTTTGAATTCCGTCCAAACCTGAAATAGTATTATTAGTAACAGAATTTAAATTGAAGGGTCGCAGTTAATTTATTAGTTGTATTTAGATTACTTAAAAATTCTCTTGGATGTTCTAAATGATTGATCAATCAAGTTATTTAGGTAACAATCATTAAACTTATATGAGTGTAGACTATTACATAAAAATATATAGTTGATAGAATTAAAATATAAAGGAGTACGAAGTTTAGTTGTACTTTCGTAACTATATAAACTGAATTAAAAAGTTAGCTAGCTATTACTTGCAACTATCAATATATTCACATAAATACAGTCTTAACTTACGTTAAAATTATAGTTTTGGAAAATATACTATTAGCGAGAATCTGTTCTAGGGAACTAGTCTGCCGAGAGTTAAGTTTGCAGGATCTTAGTTTCGAAGGTTTTATTATATTTAAGTCAGTTGTGGAATTTACCAAATATATTTATATAGATGGGTATCTACTTATTAGGTAGGTATATTGAACTGATTTTAGATAGACAATAAATAAAACCGTGTACATTTCAGTCAAGTAATCTTAAACTCGTTGCGAAAGTTATAATATAAATTATATACTATTTATATATTTATTATAGGACTAATAGGAAGGGTTATGTTTAACATTCAAAATTTTTAAACGCTGGTAATTTACTTTTACGATTTTGAGTGACGTATGAGTGAGAAGTTTAGTAAAACTGTACGTGGGACGCACTATAAGTTTCCGGAATGAATATGAAAAAATACTATTAAAGGTACAAAATTAATTTATTGTTTTTCAAAATAATCTCCCTTGGCGTCTATGCACTTTTTCATTCGATCAAACCAGTTTTGAAAACTTTTGTGCCACTCCCCTGTGGTGACCTCTGAAACGTGTTTTTCATACTCCTCGACAGCCTCTTCTGGTGATGAAAATCGTTGACCGCGTAATTGGTTCTTAATTTTTGGGAACAGAAAAAAGTCACAAGGTGCCAGGTCGGGACTGTATGCAGGATGACTCATGAGTTCTACATTTTTCGTCTTCAAAAAGTCGTTTGTCTGTCTGGCCGTGTGAGAACTAGCATTGTCGTGGTGCAGGATGATACGGCGTTTACGGTTATTTTTACGGAGTTCGTCAATAACTTCCGGCAAACAAATGGTCGTGTACCAGTCACTATTCACGGTACGACGATTCTCTAAAGCAACAGTAGCCACGTGTCCAGTTTTATTAAAAAAAGAAGCAATCATCCGCTTAGATGCACTTTTCACGCGCGCCACTTTCGTTGGTTTCGGCTCATCTTGAAAGACCCATACGCTCGATTGCTGCTTTGTTTTGGGATCGTAGCAATAAATCCATGTTTCGTCACCTGTTACTATGTCCCACACCAAATTTGACGTACCTTCGTTGAATCTGGTAAGCATGGCACTGCACCAAGTGACGCGGTCCGTTTTTTGAGCCTCGGTCAAGTTGTGTGGGATCCACCGCGAGCACAGCTTTCTCACACCCAAATGTTTGTGTAGGATTGATTGTATTTGACTCATGCCTATTTCTAAGGATGCGCGAATTTCATGGTAGGTCACATGCCTGTCTGTTTCAATCATACGGCGCACAGCATCGATGTTTTTGTTGGTCACAGCGGTGGACGGCCGACCATCGCGAGATTCGTCACTGAGATTGATACGACCACGCTTGAATTCTGCAAACCAGCTATAAACAGTCGTCTTGCATGGTGCTTCATTGCCAAAAGCTGTTTCAAGCCGAGCGATGCTCTGTTGAGCTGTCAAATTACACTTAAAATCGTAGAAAATCATACTACGAAAATTTTCCCGAGTTAAATCCATGTTGATGCAGACACACAATTTTTGAAATGGCGCCACAAGGTAAAAACAAAAGACAGTCAGATGAAACAAACTGCATTCTACAGCCAAAGAGTTCTATTTTCAAATGTTGCAATAAATTTTTAAATATTGTTTATGTAAGTGGCCAGTTCCGGAAACTTTTAGTGTTACCTATGTATGAGTCATCAGTCGCAAGGGGTTAAGTAATGGATCAGTAATATATTCAACTCAGTTGGTAGAGCAATCGTCCGTTTAGCGAGAGGTCCCATGTTCGAATCCCGGTTTGGACCTCCTCACGTTCAGGTTTACCTTTTAAAGTAATTACCTAGATCCTATGGAGTTGATGCTCGTGATTGTTGGCACTTGGTGGAACTTTTGAAACATTTTTTGTTTGATAAACACTTGTACTTGTCCACTTATTTATATTAATTTCCCTTACCGGTTTCGCTGTTATAGCATTATCAAAGGTTTTAACCTAGATCCTAATTACGACGCGCGAAGAAACAAACCGTTTAAACGGGATATTACACTGTCTTAAGTCTATAATATTAATTTGATATAATATTGATTGATCTGAGAAATTAGATATTAAAGTTTATTGAGAAGGGGGGCTTAGCTGAAATTCGGGAGAAAAGGGAGGGTTAGTAAGATGGGATTCTTAAATACATAGCTTGAATAAAGTAGTGTTTCCATTTGACTGAATTAGGTTCTTTGTATATCGTAGGCAGCAGAAAGGTTCAGGTTAATATTGTATGTGTACATAAAAGGTGTGTTTAAATTCAGAAAGTAGTTGTGTATAGTTGGAGAAGTGTTTTGAGTCTGTCGAGAATGGGGAAAGGTCGCAGTAGGGTAAAAATAATAGGATTAATAGGATTTTGCATAAGGGAGATGTAAACTTAAATTACTTCCTTATCTAAGATGGTGTTACCATATCCCAGCAAGTTGTATTCTAAAATTTAAAATTAGGTAGACATTGAATAGTTGATGAATTGGTATGTCGGTACCTACTTAATAGAATCGTGGTTCTATTTGAAGAATTTTATTTTCGAACCCGGGTTCAGTCAGTATGGTGAGAAATTTTATAAATATGTTTTAAATTTTACCATTTTGGGAGTCACGGTTTTATAGATGTAAAATTTTAATTTGGTTGAACGCTTAGTAAAGTCTGTAAAGTCAGTAGTTTCGGAAGTATGGATTTAAAATAAGAAAAGTTAATAGTATCTATTGATCTAACGGATTTACTTTTGATATGGAGTAGTGGTTTGATATAACGGTTCTTTTGATTGTTTAACATACAGAACTCTACTCTAAATAAAGATAAAGACTAATATTAGGGAGCATGCTCTGATAGGAATATCATCAAAGAGGGTAACATTATAGGAGTAGTAAGTGATATTAGAAGGGCATTTGGCTAGATAAAAATAACTTCTAAGATTATATTCTACAAGAGTTAGGTACATTCGAGGAAAAGGGAGCAGGTAGAAGACGTCGAAAGGATCTGAGGAAACAAAGAAAAATTTAAAAAGGTATTTGAATACTTAGAAATTCAAAAATAGGTAACTATACTTTCTTATGAGTTTCAGATACTGAAAAGCAAGAAGAGAAGTGAATTGAAATTTGATAAAACATAATATGTTATTTGGTTAAATTTAATTAAAAAATAATGTTGCTTACTAAATAATCATTACTAAGACAAATGAAATGTAATAATAATTGAATATTGAACTAAACTGATTTACTTAAAACAATTTTTATTTTGTTTTATTCAAGTAAAGCTTAATAAAATTTATTGAAACAAAATATTGGTTTTTCATTCTGGTAATTACCTGGTTATAATGTATTGGTAATGGTAAAAATGGTATTATTATGAAGGTAATCAATGTAAATTATACCTAATTAATTTAATTAAGTCCATATGTACTGGGTTGTTGACTCGTTAGAGAAGCGTGCTAATGAGCCAGGAGAGGAATGTCTGTTGTAAAAGGGATTGATGATATTTAGGAATTAGACTAAAACTAATGACTTTAACTTTGACAAATAAAAAGGCTCTAACGTGATAACAGTTTCAAGAGTATGGATATATTTTATTGTCATTTTATTCCAGAGGCATAAAACTAATTAAACGAACTATTAAGATGATTATGAGTTAGGTTAAGGTCATATTGACTATTACAGTATAAACTGTGATTCTTGGTAGTTCATACTCCACACGCAGCAACTTAACTTTTCCTCGAAAACTCCACATTCACCGAGTAGTTGACTGGATATTAATATTGGAAGATATTCTAGACTGGAGAATTGGTCAATTGGGTGTCTATCATGAGAGCTATTAAAGTGATCCAGATTTTGAAGGAGATACAATGGCGCATCTATTGTTCAAATTGAAAAGATAGAATTCGGCTAGAAGGTTATTGTATTGCCACTAGGGCTGGCCTGACTCACAACCAGGTTCTTCTGGAGAATTTGGACCTCCTTGCTCGATTGATATTTTATTCATGACTAATTTAACAAAAGGTTGGAATGTCAACTGATTTAATGTTTGAGTGACTATTTGGTATAAAAACACACCACATTATTACATTCTGGGAAAAAGGTGATGATAAAGTAAAAAGGTATTTTTTTATAGATATTTGTGAATAGCGAGGATGAAAATTTCCTCCGGTTAAGGTATACTAACCTGTGTAAATTTTGGGGAAAGGCTGTAACAGTTCAGACCTCTTTGCGGTCTTCGTTACGATTCACAAATAAGTTCTGATGATGGGCGAGAGCATAATTTATGTAACCACACGGCTATCTTGTAAATAAGGGTTGCATTTTAATATATAGATAAGTTTTAAATATGATCAGTGCAGTTGCTGATGTTCGATGACAATTATTGTCTTTCTTGTCCGAATGATTCGAAGGGTTAAGGGAAATTCACTAGATGAAACGGTATAGTTTTTATTATTCTGATAAGCTTTAAACCATAAAGATACTAATTAACTTGAAATTTATCGTAAATTTACATCAAGGACGACGTCATCATACCTAAAACACTTTCAGAATATTTAGTCCTTATTTCTAAATGTAGCAAGTTGGAATCTTATTAAATGAGTAAATCAAAACTCAATTAGCAATAACTAAGAAAGAATTAGCAAGAAATACCTCAAACAGCTACAAATTATTAATAGTCACAAATAATATGAACCTTATATTGGAACGCATTAGATTCATTGTTCAAGATCGGTAGAGTACATGACAACAGAACACCTGACACCTGCGTGCAAGGTTATTACGTTGGTGTCGTGGTTCGAAGCCAATAGAAATTGGACTTTATCTCAATGCACATTAGGTTGGGCTTTAAATAGGAAGTTGAGGCGTGTCGTGTTTGTCGTCGGTGTCGTGTTTGTCGTCTGTGTCGTGTTTGTCGTCTGTGTCGTGTTTGTCGTCGATTCAATTGGTATATAAGCACCTACAATATTTTATTGAGGGATTCAATTCATTCAGTTTTATTCCTTCGTCAAGTACACGTCTCGAAAAAGTGTTATTTTAAATTAGGGAAAGTATTCGAAGTTATTGTGGGTTGGGACGCGTGTTAGATTTCAGTGAAATGTATTTACGTTTCGTAGCTAGTTTGGGGTTGAAAGGGGGGTAGCATGAGGCTTTCTCCCGTAATTCCCAGAATGAGGAAGGACGAAGTACTCCGGAATTGCTTAGGATCATCGAGGATAGGGATACGGGACGCGAGTGTTTTCTTTTCCAGCATTCTCACCTCTCTCTGGGTCAAGATTCCCTAGGCACCGCCCCATAAGGGTTACCCCTGTGATCCTGCTTGTGGTACAGAGAGAAAACCCCCCGCCGTACGCATTGCACCAAGCGTACAACCCTTTTTCCTTCCCCATCCGCTTATGGTCTTAGGTCTCTGGCCATAAGTATCCTTGTTATGTATATGTGTAGTATATTTCACGACCGTATTAGGCTTAGGGCTAGGCGAGTTTTAGGGTATAGGTACTCAAGAGAATTAACTCATCTCGCTTCTGTACCAAATAGGTTAGGAACAATCTCATTGCACTTCGAGATTGCTACATGCGCAATTAAATTAAATGTGAGATTTAATCTCTAGTTTTGAAAATACTTACACACTTACCAGTATAGGGACATCTGATGTAGGGCATGAGAAATAGGTCAGTGTTTGATAGGTTGGGAATACTAAGTTTTAATGGAAACCGTCAGGGAAAAGCTGTTAGTGATGAATCTTCATAAAGATTTAAGATGTAGGGACGTCAGGGCTCGTTCGGCTTGAGGATCTCCAATAACGTGGGGATAAATCATATTTTAGTTCTGGATTAGTTATTGTTAGATAATTTAGGGTTATTCCATCTATTCATCCATCCATCATTGGATTCTGTATTACTTATAAAAAAAGGGTTGCTAATTTCTCTAAACCCTAATAGTTAAATTAATCAATTTTGGTAAAGATGTTCCATTTGAAAGTCAAAATATTGAGATAATATTTGACTGTAAAAGAGACTATAAATAGAAAGCTTTCTGAAAGTTCTTGAACTTACATACCTACCGAACTTCAAAGTCAGAGCTAATAAGCAACTGATAGTTTGAGCCTATAAAAGCCATAACTTTCATCACAGAACTAAAATACAGTTATTACCAAAAATCTACATGAGTAAAAAGAATAATTTCAATTTATAAATAATTTACTTATTCTCTTAAATATTGAGATGGCAGAAGGATGTATTTGTTTGTACTATTAAGGGAAAAATAAACCCTTCTGAAAGGCAAAAGCTAGCCACTGGTTGTTTCTATATACCTTACCGGAGTAGAACAACTGTTTTCAACGACTAGTATTAGATAGATACAACTTCTTGAACTAAAAATAAAGTTCTATTACTTACACCAAAAAGATTATATTTGGAATTATTGAAATTATTCAATTTGGAGTCTATGTAGAATTTACTCTTTACTAAAATGGCTGTAGGACTGAAAGGTATAATATAAAATAAAAGATTCCCTCATAATGCATAAAGTCATGATTTAGATGTTCCTCCCTTAAAAGGTAAAATAACTATGATAGTTACATTCATTCATAATAATGTTCATTCAACTTTACAAAAGCTTAAAGCTTTTTTCAGAAAATGCATCCCGGAAGCCTTTAAAGTGGCGTGTTACTAATTTATCATAAAATGATATTATTGTCCAGCATCAAACCCAAAGTTAGGCCCATCTGGTTTTCTTGCCCTTCTTTCCAGATTGGTTGTAATCGAACGGGCAGGATTTTGTCCCACATAATTAGTACTTATATGTACAATACACTCAAATATTCAAGTACATTTATGTACTTTATCTCCTATATCTTTCAGGAGGATTCATTAGTCCGGTGACGGAATCCACTGGGACGGCCGTGGCGGGGCTGTTTTCCCAATCAAATAAAAAAAAAAAAAACATTTTATAGAATCATGTACTGATTCTCATTAAGCAGCAGCAGATCAACTGTTTTCCTGATATAAGAATAATGTAAAACAAGAGACTAAAATACTCTACAACTACCTACTCTGTTTCAATAATTATACTCCATCAAAGTTTATTATGACCTTACCTACTATTAATGTAGATCACAGTTCCCATTTACAATCAACTAAGATTTCTTACCAAGTAGCAGATACATTTATTAAAGTAGCTTATAGAACATTTGATTTTTACCAGACTCGTATTTTTATGAGAAGAAGCCTTGCAACTATTTAATAGATCAAAGTTTTGTTACTATTATTAAAAGGAAAGTCACATTCTTAAATATCTAGTACATAAAATAGTATAAACCTCATATGGTTTTCTGCAGTTTTACAGAACCCTAATTCTCGACAACCAATTTATAAATTGAGTAATCATCTAGTTGTACATAACATTGAGTTAAGCCAAAAATATACCCTCGCCTTGTTGTGAACTCTTTACAATTAAATTAACACTAATTTGCTTAGGTTAACGGGAGATCTAGAACTTAGGATTCTTAGAATATTTGTCAGGGTCAGGTTAGGTCAGTCTCATCCCTTACTACTCTAAAAGAACTAGGGTTACTAACTGAGGTGCATAACGTAAGGTCCTGTCCACCATTAGCGATCACATTTGGCCAAGTTACTGATCAAAACATCTGTATATCTGTGTACATAGATGTCTAGGAGATAATAAGTAGGTAGGTTTAAGTAGCTAGGTTTAGTTAGGTACGGGGCTAGATGGTACATGTATCTGCTCCTCACCGCATATTAGTGGCGCATTTTTTATATACACTCTATGGACAAGCTATTTTCTGTACCATGCCAAGCAAGGGTTGTAGAAGGTACTACCAATTAGCTGTATAATTACTAGAATATTTTATAAGAATATTTGTGAATTATTAAAGCCTTGACTTCAAGCTTTATTTATATGGTAAGAGGTTTTTGGGTATCTCCAACAAAAATCCACATCATTTGTGTAATCCGAGTAGTTTTAAAACGGTGAAAAAAAAAGAAACAAAATAGATTTAGCTGTTCAGCGTAGGTTGTTTGACTTATTACTTAGTACACCTATATGTTCCGTGTATGTTTACATATATAGCCTGAACTATAGCAATTGACGTGGTAAGAGAAAGCAAAAACTTTATTTCTCCCTTTATGACAAAGTGTTTTTAATGGGGTCATAGTCCACGCGCAGGTAAGATTGAGTTATTTCTGGTACGCACTTTTCCTCTTATTTCAAATGCAACCAATTCATATGCTGATATTTTGGGTATGGCTATAACAATAGCAACTTAACAAAAGAGGCTGCATAGACTGCATACCGCAGCCGGGGCGGCCCGTCTACTGAATGGCCAGACATATCGATCGACTTCCACAACTTAAGGCTCATATTGCAGCGTTCTTAGGGTCATAAGCAATACAGCATATTAAACACGCGTGCTTTTTACTTTACATTATCGCACTAGTGTTTTTGACATTACAGTTTTTTTAAAATCTTGGCAAAGAGTTTTGATGTCTTGAGAAATAGTAAAGTTTTTGCGAATAAGTAGCAATCATTTAATTTAATCAAACTATTTATTTTTATCAACAAATTAACTCAATTTTTTGTTGTAAATACAAAAATATTAAGTTTGTTAATATTTAATATTTGGCTGTTTGGCTTTTTGCGTCAGCGCCTCTATTTCCATCTGCGCAAAAAACGAAATCTCCGCCGGCGTGGTTTCGATTATTTGGAAAAAAAACAGTGAAATTTTATGATTTTTCCCCTCAAGTGTGTAGACACAGTCTAGATTTCTCTGATCTTCCGCGGGCTTGTCTAACCAACTTCCAAAAAATGTCAACGTTGGCCCTAAAATCTCCGAAAAGGCCCGGAATCTCCTATCATACTTTTCTTTCAACTTCTTCCTTCTTTCTTTCAACAGTTTCTTTTACTTTCTTTTTTAATACGTTATAGTTAGTTTATAAGAGAATATAAGAGATTATATTAATATTATATACTTAAACTACTTATTATTGTTGGTCCTGCACTGTTAGTAATAAGCTGTATTAAATATATATTTTTTTACGATTTCACAAAAGGGGACATCAAAACTTAGTTCTGCCTAGTTTCCAATATGAATTTGGCAGTAAAAGTCACCCTAACTTAGACATAAACAATAGTAATAAAAAATTAACAGTTTGGTGAAAAGCTCGGACCAATAAAAACCCCCATGCTGCTATAGAGCTAACTTCAGGTCGAGTTAGGAACATTGTACTGGGGTCTTAATCACGTCGAATAAAAACACCGTGCTTGACGTTTCGACGCCTCTGTAGGCCGTCGTGGTCACTAGTTAAATAGTGAAAAAAAAAACGCCATGCCGAAAACTGTCGATAATAGTTTTTATTAAATACGCATCCACGGTAGAGAAGCCGTGGGCAATAAAATAGCAAGTTAAAAATAAATTTGATTCCATTTTCTGCTGATGTCCACAAAAGGCGATCCGCTTAGGGAGCCGAGAACGAGTCAACGAGGTACAAAAAGAGTGTATTTTGAAAGATACAAAAATATCAAGTTTGACGCCGAAAATCCTATAAAAGACACTCTTTTTGTGTCTCGTTCTAGGCCCCCAGGTCAACTTTTGTGGTCCCGGAGCGAACCAATTATTATTTTAGCGTTACGTAAGTCGCGTTTCCACCTCAGCTCTCTTCTACGTTGAAGGATTTCCAAATAAGCCAAACTAGTCTTAAAATCGGGTAAGACGGAAACATTGTATATGTAAATATCACTTGCTGACTGACAGGGAATGAAAACACTATAAGGTTAACCTACATACCCTAAAAAGCATGGGCATCAGAAGGGGGGGGGGGGGCAGGGGGGGGGGGGGCAGCCGCCCCCCTGGGAACGGAGTGGGACAGTAAAAAAATAGGATTTCGTAGCACGACTAAAGTACACATACAGCGGACATATGGGAGACAAGACCGATCGGCAGTTTTTGTTTGCACAAAAGTACGTTTTTTTTTATTTTTCAACGGAACAAGTCAAAGGAGTGGATATTCTGTATTATGCTCGTGATCGTAGCTGATGAGGATGTGTAGTCTTTTTAAACAGTATTATTACTTTTTTATTTTTTTATTTACTATACTTACAGTGTATTTGTCTTGTTCATTGGTTTCCATAAAAAAAACCATTGCCAATGAAATATTACGAAATATTCAATTTACGTGGGTAAGTAGTCAGTGGGTCCGTTGTCATCAACGGAGATTAGTCCAAATATGTCGATAATGGAGATCATAGGTTCACTCCTCAGATGAATAAAACACTCACTTGGGAAAATGCAACATTGTCAAATTGACTTTTAACCTAACCCCGATGATTGAGTATTTTGTAGAAGAATACAAACTGGTTTTATTACTAGAATCCACCTCATTATGATCTTTGAAAAGTTGGAGTATATTTGTATGTGTTTTTAGAATTTACGTTTCGGTGTTATGATAGATATTTATTGTTTTATGTCATGCAAAATCGAGTAAATGATACTTACACCAATTTGATAGTTCTTAGTTTCAATATCATATTACGGAACTAAATAATTTCCGCATCTTTTTTGTAGTACAGTAACTACCTCTTGTTGATGTTTAATATTTTTAACTAAAGATTTTCAAAATTGATTAAGCAATAAATATTAAACTTATTCATGCTCTAATAATAAATATCCGCAATTACTGTGTGAAGTGAACTGAAAAATATTTTTTTTCATCCGCACTTTATGTAGATTTAAGCACTCTCATTGTTAATTCAAGCATATCTTACAGCTATGTCCAATTAAAACCAAGAAAAAAAAACCGGTCAAGTATAGCAGGGCGGAGCCACAGCGATACTCTCCGCTGATACACGAGTATCCGCGGTTAGAGTATCACCCGCCTTTTTCGAGATATGGTAGGGCAGCGGGTTACGCACCACCTCGGATGGCATTGTGTATACGCTCACCATATATGGGGCAATGGATGCACCCGGGATTGGAGGGGCCGGGCCCCCAATAATTTGTCTGCCCCTCTACCGGTGCGGAGCCGAGGACAGTTCTTCGGCCCACCATATTAGTTAGTAGTTGGGGCCCCCCGGGGGGAGTTTCAGTTAGAGTAAGAGCTCTTTTAGATTTTGATGCCTAGGGCTATATATATGTCGCAGTAAAGTAGTTAAATCAGAGAGTTAATTGAATCTCTAGAGAGTTAATTAAAGATCGACATTCAATCAAGTCGCTAGCATTTTGATTTAAATAAAGCAGCGTCGAAAACGTTTAACTATCTGTCTGACCGAAAGCCAGCGTGTTGATTGATTAATAATGTAAAACAAGATGATGGCTCTGAGTTGTTTCATAATGTTCAAACCTGACCTAACGTACTGTTTTTAAATACATTTTGACCTATCCATTATGCACCTATTTAGTATCCTACTCGGGGACGCCTCGCTCCGCTCCGCTTCGCTCGGCTCTGAGTTGTTTCATAATGTTCAAACCTAACCTAACCTAGTGTTTTTAAATACATTTCGACCTATCCATTATGCGACTATTTAGTATCCTACTCGGGGACGCCTCACAAAGGTCACCCTACCAAAGTTGAAATGCGCCTAGGAACGTTTAGGAAACTCGTTAAACGTTTCGTTCACTCACTTGTCTGACGGAACTTTAGCGACTTGATTGAATGTCGATCTTTAATTAACTGTCTAGAGATTCAACTAACTCTCTGATTTAACTACTTTACTGCGACATTGATTGTCAAGGACTTGCCAATGTTGTATTTCTTTTAGCAAAGAGCAAGGTGGCTCCCATTCGTACTTGTCTTGCAATTCCTCAATTAGACTTGAGTGGAGCTCATCTTTTAGTAAGGTTGTTGGACCATGTACATGGCGAGTTGGCTGCCACTGTTGAATTTCTATAGGTGGGTAAAGTTAAATTATAATTTGAGTACTGTACGTTTGAATGAAGATGGTTCGTGTAGTCCAGGATAATTGTAAATCATTTAGCATTGTGTGCTCTAACTAAACCGTCATGGCTTCCGAGCCTAAACTAATGCCGTTTGGTAAAAAAAACAATTTGCTATAATATAACGTTGTTTCATTGGACTATACTATTCTCAGTATGTTACATTCGTAGTAATCAGTATAAGAATATAGTAGGAATAGGTAGGGCTTATTAACCTAAACTGCGAGGAACAGAGAGACTCTCGCATGATACGGAAAATTTACGTGAATATGTACCTATATTGTTTTATTTTTCTGTTTATACTCATATACATTCCAGTGGGCCAAAAATGAGTTCAGGCCTCGATACACGCAAATACTAGCGAATACGTAAAATAGTTATATGAGAAATTGATACAGCGCCTTACAAGAGGAAGCAGAATTTTCAATACAATAGTACAGTAGGATTTTTTTAAATGTCGGAGTCGGCTTAAGAGCTTATCTTCCAATGAATGGCATTGTTCTATTGTTAAGTTTCACCGCTAATTAGCAGTGCACAACGAAACGCATAAACAACAAAATATTTTATGTTAACAGCAACTTTACCGCCTGAACAAAAAGGCTCAAATTTGAACGGCAACGCATCACAGATAGTACTTTTTGAAATTGAAAGCGGTAGCAAGGTACAGGTGTAGTTAAAGTTTGTTTGTATCGTCAAAGACCTTTATTTTGTGAAGAAGGTAGGTGAAAGATATCAGAATATTTCAACAACACAATAAAAATTACCAGCTCACAAAATATAAATTTTAAAGAGATTTTCCATATCTGTAAAGAAGTTTACGTATAATTTCATCACACTCAATATTATAAATGCGAAAGTTTGTGTGTGTATGTTTGTTACTATTTCACGCTGAAACGGCTGAACGGATTTGGATGAAATATAAACGTTTTATTTTGTCAATAAACCTTTAAAATTGATTTTTCATGCAATACTAGCATTAACTTTGATTATTCTCCACCACCCCTCTCCTCCTTTCTATGTTCATCTAGAAAATCGTTTCTCAAAGCAAGATTTGCAAAAACGATACATCAAAAGAAGGTGTGACTTTCAAAAGACGTATTCTGTCTGTAGGTCCCTACCTTCGCTACCCTGTAGAGCACTTGAACACGCCGTGCCGTTAAAACGAGAAAATTGCGGGCCACCAAGCTGGACCAAAATAAATAATTACAATTATTATAACTAAAATTCTTCAAAAATAACCAAATGATAACCAAAGGTACTCATTTACAGCTAGAATATCTTCAATTTGATTAAGTTTGAATTTGTTTCTTTGCATAAATAAATAATTAAATCGGATCTTTGTCTTAAACCAAAAAAGCCTGAGATACATTTTTCTCTGAGAATCAATGTTTAAATAATTTTGTATACTGTTATTATTATTACAATCTCTCTTTAAATTTTTCCCTATTTTATAGTCAAAGATGACATAGACTTTGCGCCCTCTATCTAGTCACAACACGAAGGTCAACAGCCTGCTATCAGCTTTATTAGCGTGGTTTGGAACACTCTTATCTGCACACTACATGGCTATAAATTGATAAGGTTTGTTGAACTAAATTGTCTTTGACGTGTATGCGTGCACGCAGCGAACGGCCGGCAGACTAAGGAGGCAACGCTGTTATATAATATACCTATATATAGGCATGCAGAAATTCTTTTAAGACACCGTTACCTTACATAAATAGTTGCCTTTAAATTATTGTTATTAACGGTTTTGCACTGACTATTATTGAAACCGTGTACTGTACGTCCATATGCCAAAATGACAACTGGGTTTGATTGTCCCAGTGTCAACAAAATATACAAAATGCTATTAACAAAATGTCCTTGTGTCTAAATGTTCTCAGGACAGAATACGCTATGGTCAAAATTTCAAACTGATCAATGGTATTAAGTGATATCTGTTGATTTAACCACCTTAAGTATCAAAACATCGTTAGAAAAAAAAACAATTAGATACTTACAAATTTCAAATACGCTTACTAATTAATTAATTGTAATTCAAGAACATAGAATAAAAAAACAAGTAAGACTGTTCGAAAAAAAAACCGGACAAGTGCGAGTCGGACTCGCCCACCGAGGTTTCCGTAAATTAGTGAAAGTTTAAAGAAATCTACAAAAAGATTTGGTCACCCATGCAATTATGACCGCATACCGTTGCTTAACCTCGATGATTTTTCAATGATTTAATTACAAACGTATAGTGTTAAGAATTTTTCTACCGATCCGTGCTCTCTATTATTATATTACACACCTACATACACATTATTCATATAAACAAACACACCTACATACATTGTTGAAATACCCCAAAATCTCACACTCACACTTTATTTTGTTATTTATTATTAGGTTAATTATTTTTATTCTCTGCATGTTTAGTTCGTTTTTTGTGCATTTGATACTACGTTAATTCTTAAAATCTAAAAAAAAAATTTTTTTCATTGTTTTTGGGCCTAGTTTTCTACGTACACTTTACTAGAAACTAGTGTTTGTTTAATGAATGTATTTTTTTTTTCTGTGACTGGAGCTCTGTAGCGGCTGGGCTGCTACGAGTCTCTGGAAAGCGGGTAGACATACGAGGTTCTTGACGGCCTGCATCACCGCCTCGTACTCTAACTCCGCTGTAGGTAGGACTGGGGCGGGGGTCGCCTCAGTTGTGGGGTCGGGCTGCTTTGCCGCAGCCTTCTTCTTGTTCTTCTTTCTTCCAGACCTCTTGCGTCGAGGTTTGGCAGCGTCTGACCTGGCCGTGACTGGGTTAGCCTCGGCCATGAGTGAGGCGGGCGCTGTCCTCTCTTGCGGTGGCTGGAAGGGTGGCTGCGGTCGGCTGGCTGGTTTCGCCGCTGTAGCCGTCAGGGCGATGGTTCCCGCCTTCTTGTTCCGGGCCTCGTTCCGGAACACGGGGCAGGAGGTGTTATTGGCCGCATGTGGGCCCCCGCAGTTCACGCAGGTTGCGGGTTCCTCCCTGGAGCGAGGGCAGTCCTTCGCAGAGTGCTCCCCGCCGCAGCGCACGCAGGCCTGGGTCCGGTGGCGGGCGAAACAAGCTGATGGATGGATGGATATTAAGTATGTACCTATATAATGTACCTACCTACCTATATTACATAAATCAATTATGTACTGACACACAGTTGAATAAAAGTTTTTCTCCTAATTTCGTGGCATTCAAATAATAAAAATGAGTCCGACTCGTGCGCAATGGGTTCCGTACCACCATTTCATAAAACCTGCAGACCCCTGTAACAGACGGACGGACAGGCAGACGGCGAAGGCTTAGTAATAGGGCTTCTCTCCTTCGGGTACGGAACCCTAAAAATGCATTGACTCTATAAATGCGGGCCTATCACTAAAAGTAATTTCTTTCAGCCAACCTTTGGATTGTAAATAAAATAGATTATTCGATATATAGTAGTGGGATAAAACAAATAAATTTTTGACAAAGCACTTACCTAAAGGGTACACGTGGTATATCGAAGTTGTTAGGTACGTCTAAGATTTATAAATATGTACATTGTTTTACTGAATAAAAACTCTTCAAAATACTTTGTCATCACAAGATATAAGAAAATAAATAATACCGGGGCAAGGCAGTTTTATTAAATCCCTAGACAGGGCTTTCCCCTTACCTTATTAAATATTTGCAGTTCCTTTAGCTCCAAAATTAATTGCTCCCGAGTGAAAAACCAACCTTATTCAACAATAAACTAAAAATATTCCTTATAAATAAGTGTTACTACAATATAATTGAATTTTTTAACGATGCTATTAATAAATAAAATAATTCAATGGCTCAACGAGGTGGTAAATAAATAATAAATAAATTATAATATATTAGGATCTCACTTGCATTACAATTTAATAACTGTTACCATCAATAAATAATATTATTAAATCATATAAATGCATGATACCTTATACTAATTACTCCTAATTTACATATTTAAAATGATAATTGATAATCAAATTAAGATCAATTAATAATTTGCAAATGTATTGAAGGAGACAGATGTTCAAGTGAAGATAGCTCGCTTCGTAACTGCGTTGTCGAAGACCTTGTACCAGAGAGTCGTTGGAACCGCCTACACTGGAACTGAGTTGGCGTCTGCGCATTTGGTAAGTTGTTTCTACGCATGTCCATGGGTTTGTTTGTTTTGACTTTCTTTACAAATACTTTATGTTTAAGTTAATATTCATTAAGCGAAGGAAAGGTAATTTAATTAGTAACTACATTTGTAAAATCAGTATTACCTACGAGTTACAAATAAAGGCTTCCTCAGAAGTAAAGAATGACAAAACTATAAACAAAAATCAACAGTCACAAAATTGAGAAACTTTGACTAGTTATAATTCTTAAACTACTAGTTCAAATTGAATGTAATTTTAAATATACCGTGTTTATACAATGCCTGCTTGGTTACTGAAAATTCAGGCTTCTAGTTTTATCCACATCGAAGTTATAGGGGAACGAAAATGGCCTGAACTGTTTCGAGAAAAGGATGGTACGGCCGCGCCGCTTTTTAGCTCGACTTGGCGCAGATAGAACTTGCAAGAATATGCTAAACTTGTCTATTTTACTTTATATTTTATTTATTGCACTTTATCATTATTGAGAAAAAAAATATAATTATTTGCAAATTGGTACGAATAAACTATAAATATCTTGCAAGGGGGAGCACATTTAGTTGGTTTTAGCTGTAAAATGAATATTTATGATATCTTAGAGAATTTTGTGAATAAGGGTTGTAACGCTCATAATGGCGTTTAATATCTACTGTAATTATTAAATAATTTAATGCATCAGTTCTTTCAATCAGGATGTCTAAGGCTTCAAGTAATAAAACTCGGATGTTTCCAATCATTTAAGGCGACTCTATTCGCCTTAACTCCCACACTAGCGCTGTTCGCTATCCTTATCCTTATTTATAGGTACTTGCCTATTATTTTTTCTTTTTCAACATATCCCATACAATATCCATGACGTAAAACTAAAACATTTATCAAAATCAAATATATACAAAAGTTACAAGCGTATAAAAGTCCTGGATTTTACACATATTTTGATGAATGTTTATGTACCGTAATGTCCTAGAAGCGATACAACAAATCAAATAATTTTAGGTTCACAGCATAGTGTGGGTGTATAGGTGTATTTGCCTGAAATAAATGGATATTATTATTACTATATTATAAAACAAATAATATTATTGTTTGTTGGCAGTCTAAGCCCCGAGTAAACATGCCTCAAAGCTGTTAGTCGTTTTTGCCGTGTAATAAGAAAAGCAAGCAAGTAAAAACTACTATAGCCATATATCATATAGCATTTAGTTGTTTTAATCAGAAGCTAATTCTCAGACGAGGCGACGTAACACTTAAACGGCTTTACCAGTAGATAGAGCTTGAAAAGCAGATTTCACTGGTATCAATTAGTCGTTTTTGACAAATTGACAGTTGGTAGGTATTTGCAGTATATGGACAATTTATGCACAAAAAGATAAGTAGGTAAATGTATTGTATACCTACAGATATTTTGGATAAAGTTTTATTTTAGTTAAAATAAAACGTTGTTGTGATGAAAAAACACTTGTACTTTTCCACAGATAATATTTAATACTACACTACCCAACCACTCAAATAATAGTAGTTTATGAAACTGGTATATAAATAGGTTATTAAAACACGAGCGTGGGTTTCAAAAAGGAGCAGTAGGTGAGTAATAATAAGTTAACAGCATCACACGAGTATTTTAATACCTAGTTATGTGCAGTTTCATACACTACTTTGTCTAATCTCAGACGAATGGTGATTGCTATGTGCCTTGGAAAAAGCCTCCATTTTAACATGTTTTTTCTTCCAAAACCCTGTATATTATGGTATGGGAGTACTATTGTTTTAAAATCTCTTTAGGGTTTCGTAAATCAGGAGGAAAAAACGAAGCCCTTATAGGATCACTTTGTTGTCCGTCTGTCTGTCAAGACCCTTTACCCAGGGAACTCGTGGAGGTATCAAGTTGAAATTATAACTATATACTCAGGTCTCAGTCCCTTGAAGCTGTGAAGAATTCAAACATAGATAAGAGTATATATCGGGATTCAAACTTTTAAGTTAACGTAAAAAAAAGATACGGCCGTTTATGGTATTTGTTGTTATAGCGGCAACAGAAATTCATCATCTGTGAAAATTCTAACTAACTAAAAATTCTAGTCTAACCGTCACAGTTCATCAGATCAAATCAAATCATTTATTATCATATCAGGCATCTATGTGGCCCATAGACAAATACCTTAAAAAGTAACATATTACAAAAAAGTTAAAATAAACATTGAAGAGTAATAAAAATACCTCGACATCGTGAGTTTTCTGAGCGGCTCGCTTCCACTGAACTGGATAGACAAGTGAAAAATTAAAGCGTGGGAGCAGGACTGATTCCCTTAAATATCCTCGCCTGAACGGCGCTGGGTTAAGAAATAGAAAGCGATCTTAGCTACCCCCACATTTTATTTTGTTTAAGCCAGTAGGGACTAAAACGCTTTTGTTTTACAACAATTTATGACGTTTTTGGGTCTATCAGCTACTTGTTGATCAGTTGCAAACCTATAGGTATGATATGAACATTTAGAATTCGAATGGTCCGGAACTCTAATACTCGTTTAAGACAAACTTAGCTTTTAGCATCAATTATCCATGAATAAACTATTTAAATCCGCGCACAGCTCATCCTTCCCAATATCTGAAATTCTGTCGGCTTGTTCCCCTCCCCCGCGCATCTCGCCCCTCTCGTTGTGCATTTAATAATTCCCGCCAAGATAAGCCGATCACTCGGCAGAGTATCTTCACGCTGAGTAAACAAAGGGCCGGTAGGGAAGTGAGCTGATTCTTTACTGATCAATTGTGGATATAAAGATATTTTAAGGTACTACGTAATGAGTTCTTACAAAGGTTTTATAATTTTTGTGAGTTTCCCATTTCCCAATATTTCACTTCTTTACCGTATCTTTTGACTGAACCTAAAAGTCTTTCATTGCTACATTTCTTTCTTGCTTTTCTTGAAACTCATATATGCACGTTTTCAACACTAAGTCAGATACGTAAATATTTGAAGCAAAACACGTTTCATTCTCTAACCCTCATAGTCCAGAACGGAATGTCAGAGGGGTGGCTTAATTTGTTAAAATTATGTGCATATTTTATTTTAACTTTGATAAATAAAAATAAAAAAATACTGTTTTTGCACGTCTTTTCCACTACAGGCTTTAAATTATCTCTCTTACACCCGAAAATGAATTAAGTTAGAGCGTAATGGTGAAAATACAGAAATTCTGAATTCTAAAACTACAATATACCGAATTATCACCATTTCCTAATTCTAGCATGATTTCAGCACGGTAATACCTAGTAGGTTTATTTAGTAATGTTTATGATTTGATTAAGGTTATTTTAGTACGTGATTTTTTTTCAATTCCACTTGAATAAGTTATTTTATTTCACCATAAAACTTATAATTGCCAACTTAAATGTTATCAACATATATCTGAATATATAAAAGGCAAACCTGACTGACACATCTATCAACGCACAGCCGAAACTACTGAACGGATTTTGCTGAAATTTGGCATACAGATAGGTGTAATGACGTAGGCATCCGCTAAGAAAGGATTTTGAAAATTCGCCCTCTAAGGAGGTGAACCGAACTCCACGCGGTTCGTCCGGCAAAAGCTAGTAATGTATATTTTTGCGAAATTTTAGATGAAACGCGTTAATAGTAAAACTAAAATTTTAGAATTTTTGTTTGTCTGTCTTTATGTCTGTCTGTCTGTTCTGTTTTAAATCGAGGGTTACTGAACGGATTTGAGTTCGGTTATCTTTATATATCATCGTAGTGAGCTTGGTCCAATATGTAGGTTCTAGGGGTGTTCATAAATTGACCGCCAAGCCGAAAACTGTTAATAATAGTTTTGAATGATACATTGATCGAAAGACCGTTTCAAGCAAGCGAAGCCGCCGACAAAAGCTAGTAAATACGTAACATAACATTTATGATATTAATGTAAATTCTCTTATCGTATTTATGTATAGAAACAAAGTGTTAAAGTTTTGCGGTATGGGAAAGCACAAGCGTAACTTCGCAGGTCATGTTGAGAACTAGATAGCTCAGTTGGTAGAGCAACCGCCCGGTAAGCGAGAGATCCCGGTTCAGAGCTTATTAGTATAATTGCGTTCCACTTTTCAGATTTTTTATACCACAGTGATATAAATTTAATTTGTTTTAGTAAGAGTTGTTCGTTTGGACGAGTAGTATCACCAGTTTTTGTTTCCACTACCACTTGAGCCATTTCATGGTGATAAAACTAGTTCCGTCATAATTTGGCCAAGTGCAAGTCGGACTCGTGCACAAAGGGTTCCGTTCCCAACCCAAAAACATGATAAGTACATAATAACAACAGCAACGTACAATGCCACAAAAACCATGCGCTTAAATGGTAGCGCCTGACATTCGGCATAATCTGAGTACGGAACCCACATTTTTTATTCTTTTACTTCAGAGTAAGGTCTGAAACTTTTGTATAAGTACTTAAGATATAGTTGAAACAAATAACTTAAAAAAATGCTACTTTTCGAGGTGTTTTATATGGGGATTAGGGTTGTCTCGCAATTCCACTTTTTTCGAATTTCCTCTGTCTCTGTCAGGGTTGAACCGAGATGTGGTATGCAGTGTCATACTCAATTTTATCACTCTACGACCCCAAAGATCTTATGTGTTAAATAAAGCATCTTCTCAAGTAGTTCACTACAATACCGGAGCCTGGGTTTTATTATTTACGACGAAGTACGCTTATGACAAAGTTTTAAACTTACAAGAATATGTATCCACTTCCTCAATGTCGCTTTAATATATGTAGCGACAGCACCGACTTCCGCGATGAATAGCAGCCAGAATCCCATGGCCCGAGCTGGGCTCTTAAATAATTGACGATGATGGATATTTTTTTGTTACAGAGGCATCAGCATCAAGAAGATTATTTCAAAGCTGACATTGAGCAGATAACAGCATCAAGAATCAACAGCTTTTGTACACAAACGCAACATAATCCCAGTGTTTCAGAACTCGTGAAAGTGCGATAAAGATATCCGACGTTTAATATGAGTGAAAAAATGACTTTAATCGATGTAGTCGAAAGACATTTCGATATTGTGGAAAGCAAGAAGACCGACACCTTTAGCTTTCGCAATAAGAACGATGAATGGCGTCAAATCGCTATGGAATTTAATTCCACCTCGAGCATCCATCCCAGGGAGTGGACAGTGCTAAAAAACTGCTGGGAAAACCTTAAAAGAGAGCCAAGCAGCAATTAACTCAGATAAACCAGCATTTTTTAGGAACAGGTAGGACTACTATTTCCATTCTTTCTACAGATTGTTTATCATAAATTGTAACCTACTTGTATGTTCTAATGGTTACATTTTTTTAACATCTTTCAGGAGGAGGCCCACCAAAAAAATTTGAAGATGATCCAGCCATAACACGTGTGCTTGAATTAATTCAAACAAGAGTGTCAGGCTATGTTAATTGCTATGACTCTGATGGCACTCGTATCTTAGGTAGATATTTGTTCCTTATAAATATTTAGACCATATTTATAGAACTAAACTTGATGATATGTCATGGTACCTATAAACAAATTGATAAATTAATAAATACTATGATCAGTTTAGCTAAGAGTCTTCATTCACCCAGATGAAGGTAGTCTGAATCTGCTGAAACTCGTTGGTTATATCATAGTATTTATTGAGGTGAGTTGTTTGTTTACATTATTTAGAACATGAAATATTAATTGTACTCATATAAAATTATTTGGTAATCATAAAACTGCATCTTTTTCAGATACTAACAGCTGTGCGTCACAGTTGCAATCCAATGAGGTGCAGATTGCAACTACCTGCACTGAAACTGAAAGCACATTAACACAAAGCTTAGCACAGTCCGAAGAGCTGGTGAATACTACCTGTACTGAGACTCCTAACAGCACGTTCACTGTAAGTATGCAGAACTCTATTTAAAACTATTTGTGTTTGATTTATTAATTTCCATGTCCTATAATAACAAATACCTCATTATTGTGATTTCATGTAGAACTGGTCTCAGTATAGACCCAGCATGCTGAGAGATTCAAGAAACCCAGTTCTGTGCCCATCACCTGAAGTACTTGTGGTGGACCAACAGCTGTCTACACAGTGTGATCCGTTGGACACAACACATGATACAATCATCACTCCACAAAGGTGAGGACATTATAACTTGTACATTATTATTTTATTTTATGTCTCCCAGAGGGGTAGGCAAAGACTACAGATTTCCATCTGCCACGATCCTGACACACCTCTTGCTTCTTTTACATTCATCAATCTATTCATACACAAGCTCTTCTATATTGAAGTTATTTTAGATAGGTAACAACTAATGGTAAAGGAAGCCATCCTGAGGAAACAGTGGCAATTAAGCTATTTGAATGAGTTTAAAACAGTCTGGCTTGTGGTAATCTATGCTCAATTTATACCTTTCCATGTATTCTAGTATATATTTTTCAGGAATAATCTTAATGGTGCTGTAGCTTCAGTAATGACAAGCCGCAGGAGACCAGCTTTGAGGTGTGAGAGGGAGACGCAAAGTTTGGCCAACGAAAGAATAAATACCCTATTAAAGGCCAACACGCAGGCTGAGGAGCAACATCATATGAATATGAGAATTCTGCACCTCCAGGAACAAAGGGAAGAGGTTATGTTGGAGAAGGAGAAAGAGATGTTGGAGCAAGAGAAACTTAAAACTCAACAAGAGTGTGTTAAATTAGAATTATGCCAACTCGAATTAAAGAAATTAAAAAATTAAATTTTAGTTGAAGTACATTTATTTCAAATAGTTTATTTATGTATTATATCATATATACCTATTTTATTTATACATCATATTATGTACATATTACAGCTTAGAATTATAACACATATAACAGTCAATTTTAATGTAAAAAATGCTTTTAATTTATAGAAATGGAAAATGTTCTCTCCACTTCAGACCCTTAATCAGGTGTGAGATTTAACAGAAATGCTTTTTTCTCTATAAATTTCAATTGGTTTGTAGTGTTCATGTCAATTCACACAATAATTAAAAGGAAATTAGTTGACAATAGAGTCATTTGCTTGCACAAGTATGCTTTATTAAAATAATATAAATAATGCAAAAGTGATTTAGTTTGATACTCTTTTATGTTAAAACTACGATTTCACTGAAATTTAGGATAGAGATAAATTATAAAACGGAGAAGGACAGGTTAGGTACTTTTAATTCTGAAAAATGCTCCCAATGTGGATCCCAGAGAAAAAGCTAGTATGAAATAATTGCTAAATTTTTTTATTTATTTATCATAATTGACATCAGTATTTATATCTGCATCGGTTATTTGATAGCACCTATTTGCATCAAAATGTATACCAGCTCATATTTATTGTCTTGTTAATCTGGAAAAATAAAAATGGAATTTTCAATAAGTACATAGAGATTATTGACACTATTTTTAAATTACTTTGGTGTAAACTTACTGTGCAAAATAGTTTGTCACAAGCTCGGTACGTCTTCTAAAATTTGGATTGCTCCTTTGTCTTCCTGCATCAATGATTCCATTATTAATATTGCCTTGAGCTAATATTGCATCCCAAGATGCTGGATTTATTACTTGGATATCATTAGGAGGTGTGACTTCATCACTTCTTCGTGCAATATTGTGTAATACAGCTGTGGCAATTACTATGGGAAAAGAATTCTGAACAGAAATACCTAAACCAATAGCCATGGCTGGGAAACGCCTTTTCCAGACCCCGAACAATCTTTCAACACAATTCCTTGTTCGAATTTGAGACTCATTGTATAAATTTTCTGCAGCATTATTACATTGTTGTAATGGTGTCATCATGTAACTGTTACATGCATAGCCTGCATCTCCAACAAGAAGAGCATTTCCATATTGACCCTGTTCAAACATTGCTCTTCTGTAACAGTTGCTGAAAATATATGAGTCGTGTGTTCTCCCTGGCCACCGAGCAACCACATCAGTGAATTCTAAATTAGCATTGCAGATGGCCTGCACATTAATTGAAAAATAGTGTTTTCTGTTACGGAACATTTCTGGATCCTCTCCACCTGCAATATAAGTTTGTGTGCATGAGTAAAATAACAACATAATGCATTTGGACACAATCTATACTAATACTAAAGTCAACTACTTTACATTAAGGTTGTTGACTAAAGTAGTAAAAAAGTTGTCAGTAAAATAATATTCTTTCAAAATATTAAATCAATTAATTAGGTTATTTTATTACTATTGTACGGAAGCCAAAATTAAAATTTTTTGTATGACAAAATAATGCCCAACCTGAAATGGGGCAGAAATTGAATAAATGCAGGCTAGTAAAAATAATACTGATTACCTGGGGATTTAATGAACTTCACATGAGTGCAATCAATAGCACCAATAACAAATGGAAATCGAGCCCTCTTATAAAATTCAGTTTGTGTCCTGCGGATCTCTTCGGGTGACTCAGGAAAGTGTATGTGATTGAGACTGAGAGAAGCAATAGCAGCACTAACTCTGTGGACGATTCTATGTGCAGTAGACGTGCTAAATCCACATAAATCTGCAGCAGTCATTTGATAGCACCCAGTTGCATAGAAACGTAGAGCACATAGCAACTGATTAATGGGAGACACACTGTTATTTCTGAAATAATAAAACATTAGATAGGTACCTGCTTTTAAGGTTCTGCTAAATAATAACCAATGCATATAATGGTGTTATTAAAGTTCACCTTGCATAACTGTAACCAAGGGGTGTCTACAAAATTATATAGGCAGGTATTTTCTAAAAGGGGCCAAAAAGTTGATAATTTTGCAAGTCCTGGATCATGCCTCTTTATCGACACTGACAATATTTTTATATTTTAATTGATACCTACTTAAATTATCTCATTCCAGTCACTAAGTACATACACTGAAGTAGGTATAAGCTCAATAATTAGATACTTATGTAGAGCTGTCCACCGAAGTTGGGCGAACGCGCTTTACAGAGATAAAATATGTTTTGGTACTTACATGTTTGTAGGAAACTCAATTTTATCTTCAATCGACTCCAATACAGACAGAACTGTTGGTTTCGTGAGACGAAATCTTGTGACAAAATCTTTGTCATCAAGGGTGTCGAAGTGTTCTTCTCTCTCACGTATCCATCTCGGACGACGAACAACAAATTCGTTCTCATCATCACTATTATCTTCAAACGCTAGTGCCAGCGCTCTTCTCATTCTTGATTTTTAATAACGAAATGTAAAAATTATCCGCAAAATTATAAAGTGACATATCTCTAAACTCGGTTTACGAGCTTGACTGTCCAAAATCGGACGTTCAGATTCAAAACTCCGTTCAGCTTAAACTGCGTTCAGTTTATGTTGGCGAAATGCTCTAAACTCAGTTTAGTGCGTAAACTGAGTTTACCTTGAATTGATCGAGTTTAGTTACAGTGGTGAAATCAACCCTTAGGAGTTTTGCTTCGCACGGCGCTTTGTTGTTGTGTAAGTTGAATACTGGTAGGTTCATGTCACAGAGATAGCTATCAGATTTTTGCTGCGAACATAGCTTCAGTTCATTTTCTGTCAAAGAGATGTAAGTATTCTTCTCGAAGTTGACAGCAATGTAGCTAGAGTATGTCTGAATCACCGCTGCTCCCATCTCAGTTTTGATGGGTAGTGGAATAGCTCGGTAGTAGTTGTAATTTTCATCCGAGATGAGTGGAATGTGGATCTCAAAGAGGAAGTAGTTAGTTGTCACTCGTGCTTTTACGGAAATTAACTTATACAGTTCCTTCAAGTCCCCTCTGACGTCTTCAACTGGCAAGGATAAAGTTCTTGGAAGACTTCCAGATATCTCATTCAGCTGCTTAATCAAGACGACTGGAGATAGCAGGTGGATGTCTATGTGACCTTTGTAGATATTAGTTAAAGTATTGTAGAGCATTTCCTGAACTGTTTTCAAGTTGTTTATCAGTAGGTATGCAGCAAATGAAGCGGAGTTAAAATAGTTTGAAGCCATCACTATTTCCATTTCTGATTCGATCTTTGCGAAGTTTGAGTTAGTTAGCTGCATGAAGTGGTCGATGAGCGTAAACTGTCGCAGAATGTTTTCTTCACTTCTTTTCAAAACATTGTTTTCCAGTTCCGCTATTGATGTTTGATTCTTTATTAGTTCCAGTAAGAAGTTTTCGTTAGTCTGGATAGCCTTAATATCTTGCTGGTATTTATCTGCGAACCGTTGATCCAAAATACCGAACAGATTATTAGCTAGATAGCCAACTCCGTCTACCAAACCTCGCTTCTTCCGCTTCGATAAATGTTTGTGCGGTGTCAGTAGAATAGTGTTGTAGTATTTGAGAAGTTCCGCCTCGTGAAGTAACTGCTCCAAGGTCGTTTTACAGTATCTTGGGTCCGTTTTTTCGCATAAGTCTATGACTCCTTTGAGGTAACCTTCGATTCGACGGACACCTTCCCAGTAGTTAGTTAAGTTGTAGTACATGAGTAATGTCCAATCATCATGTATCAGCTGTAGTTTTCCCATTCTGTCGTAGTAAATAGGGCGCTCAGGTTCGAAGTTCGTAATGTGAGCATTTGATTTCATTGTTGAGCCGTCTGATCCAGTTATAAATGCAAACATTGTCAGTAGTACGGCCAACATTGTAGTCAAAGTTTTCTTGCCCGTTATCTTTCGTCTAGTTGTTAAGGTTGTTTGTTGAGTAGTTTTTTCTCGTTGTATGTTTTTAGATCCAACATCAGAGTCGTCATGCGCCTCTGGTATGGAGTCCACGGGAAGGGGCACCAGTTTGACAATAGGCCGTTTTATAACGCCAGTTTGTGTTTTCACAGTTGTAACTCGAACGTAGCCATCGGTACCGGCGTGAAGTTCCATTACTCGCCCCATGGCCCATTTTCCAGGTGGCAAGTTGTTGTCTTTGATCAACACAATATCATCTTTCTGTATATTTTTTGTCACCTTATTCCACTTGCTTCTAGACTGTAGCTGAGTAAGGTATTCATTGGACCAGGTTTTCCAAAATTGTTGCAGCATGTGTTCTGTTTGTTGCCATCTTTTGCGTAAAGTTAAGTTTCGTTCATCTTTATAGTCAGATAATGGCAGCGTCATTGTGGGACTTCCGGTAAGGAAGTGACCGGGTGTCAAGTAATTGTAGAACTCTTCCGGATCTTCAGTAATGGGGCAGAGTGGTCTAGAGTTCATGCATGCTTCAATCTTTGCTAGTAGTGTCGTTAAGTCTTCGAAAGTGAGCTTTTGCTCTCCCAACACTCGCTTGAGATGGTATTTCATTGACTTAACGGCAGCCTCCCAAAGCCCACCCCCGCCGTTTGGCCACGCGGGGGCGTTAAAGTGCCACTCCACTTCCATTTTTGCAATTTCAGTAAAGAATTCAGGAGTTAGTAGTTGTTTGAACTCTTCAAATTCTTGACGCAGCATCCTTGAGGCGCCAATAAAATTCGTTCCACAGTCAGAGTACACATGTTTTGGCGTGCCGCGCCTTGCACACATTCTTTGAAATGCAGCGAGGAAAGTTTCCGTAGATAGGTCGGATGCTAGTTCAATATGCACCACCTTTGTTGCCATGCACACGAAGATAGCGATGTAGGCTTTCGATGTCTTCACGCCTCTTCCCTTATTTAACTTCACATTTACATTTCCCGTGTAATCGACTCCAGTATGAGTGAAAGGTCGGGAAGGGGTAGTTCTTAGCTGCGGCAGATCGCCCATTAATTGACTGTTTTGTGTCGCTTTGAATCGCTCACATATTACACAGCAACGAAGTTGAGCCTTAACAACTCTGTTCCCTCCAACAATCCAGTATCGCTGTCGGATGTGGGATAGTGTCAGTCGCGCACCTCCGTGTAAAGTGGATAGATGCGCTTGATGTATGATTAGTTGAGTGAGTCGCCCACTTCGAGATAAGATAATAGGATTTTTCATCTCGGATGGCAGGCTGGAGTTTCTCAGTCGTCCACCGACTCTGATGATTCCCTTTTTATCCAGATAAGGGTTTAATTTGTAGATGCTGCTTTGCTTAATTAAAATTTCGTTTTTCTTAAGTTGCTTGAATTCACGTGGAAAGTCAATAAGTTGTATAGTTTTGATGATTAGCTCCTTCGCTGCAGTAAGTTCGCATGTAGTTAGGTAGTTGGTGTCGGATTTCTTCTTATCGCGTAAGTTTGCGATAAACCGAAGTATCCAAGTTGTAACTCTCGTAACGCGAGTCAATGAACTGTATTTACTTAACAATTCAATTATTAAGTCTTTGTTTTTAGTGATAGTTAGGGCTGTCACAGTTTCTTCCGAACTCTCAATGTTTGTAGTGTAAAAACATTTCAAGTTGTTGGGTTTCTCTTGTCCCCCAATGTTTTGCAGGAACTCTGGACCTTGCCACCATAAATTGAAGTTTGTTAGTTTGCTTGGATACAGCCCTCTGGATGCGCAGTCAGCTGGATTAAGTTCTGATTTGACATAGTTCCATTTGTCAGCAGGGATGTTCAGCTTAATTTTTGTGACTCTATTGGCCACATATCTTTCCCATCTTGACGTTTCTCCTTGTGACCATGCTAGGACTACTTGAGAGTCGCACCATGCTTGTATCGAGACATTGTATGAATTGAAAGCTTTCTTTGCTTTATCCATGAGTTGCGACAGGAGTAAGGCCCCACAGAGTTCAAGACGCGGTAAACTTGTTTTTTGTGCAAGAGGGGCAACCCTAGTTTTGCCGGCGAGTAAAGTTAGGCTCGGCTGATTGTTGTCGTCTAGGACGCGAGTATATATTACGCAAGCATAAGCTTTTTCGCTTGCGTCACAGAAACCAAGTAGTTCTATATGTTGTTTTCCCCCGATCCACCTGTTATGTTTGATGTTTTGTACATCGGGGAGTTCCCTTTTCAGTTTCAGCCATTGTTTTTTAATTTCGCTCGGTATTTCTTCGTCCCATCCGAGTTTACTCATCCATACTTGCTGGAATAATAGTTTGGCTGTGATGGTCACTGGAGATAACCATCCTAACGGATCATAAAGTTTTGAGATTTCCGACAGTAAAAACCTCTTCGTTAGTTTGTCCGTGGAATTTTCAGTAAGATTCCAGTAAAACGTAAATGTATCGGTAACAGGGTTCCAACCCAAGCCCAAGGTTTTCATAGATTCTTCGTGTTTGAAGTCAAAGACGTTTTGTTTTGAAATTTGATCTTCTGTTAAGTCTTCTAACAGCGTTGGGTGGTTACTCGCCCATTTGCGTAAGTTCATGCCACCTCCTTTTAGTAGATTAATGAGTGACATTTGTAGATGTTTCGCTATCTTCATTGAATTTGCGCCGCAAATTAGGTCATCGACGTAAAAATCGTTTTGAAGTACTTCAGCAGCTGTTGTACCGTTTTTCAGCGCTGGATATTTGTCACCGTCATCTAGCGCAAGTTGTCTTAGTGTTCTCATTGCCAGCCACGGTGCGCATTTTGTGCCGTAAGTCACGGTACATAGTTGATATTCTTGTAGATTTTCTGTAGGTGTGTTTCGCCAAATAATTTTCTGTAGCGATTGTTGATTTTCTGATATCCATATGCAGCGGTACATCTTCTCTATGTCGGCAGTGAAGGCATATTTATAAGACCTCCACTTTAGAATAAGGGCTTGAATGTCTTGTTGCAGATTTGGACCCTTTTTTAATACGGTATTTAAACTGCTGCCACTTGTAGTTTTTTGCTTTCCATTATAAACTACCCTTAACTTTGTTGTGGTTGAGCTTTGCCTTAAGACCCCGTGATGAGGCAGATAGCATTCAACAGAGCTCGTGGCAGGAGATGACAGCTTCATATGGCCTAGTTCCAAATACTCTCTCATGAACTCCTTGTACATCAGAGCAAGTTTTTTGTTTCTTTCAAGTCGTTTTTCAAGCTGAAGAAATTGTGAAATTGCAATCGACTTTGATTTTCCCAGTTTTTCTTCGAAATCGGAACATAGTGGCATTTTCACAATATATCTTCCCTTTTGATCTCGTTGGACGGTAGTTTTATAATGTTCTTCGCATTGATCATCTTCAGATATGTCATCCTTGTTTGGAGAAATATCTTCGCTTTCCCAAAACTTAGTTAGCTCGTTCAAGTTCAATAAAGTTACGTGACAATTGAAAGTTTTAAATTTGCCACACAAAATCCACCCTAAGCGTGTTTGCTGTGCTATGGGGGATTGTTTTTCTCCTTTCAGGACTCCATCCATGATAATTTCAGAATACACGTCCGCTCCTAGCAGTAAGTCCACTGGGCGGGAGACGTTGAAGTCTGGGTCGGCGAGTTTCAAGTTTTCTAAGTGCGGCCAGTTGACCTTTTCGAATGTAGAGTGAGGTAAGTTGTTTGTTAGTTTCTTCAAAATCAATGCTTGAGTTTTGAAAGTGAAGTCAGAGTTTATAGACTTGCAGGTAAGCTCCAGGCTTCCCCTACAGTTTCCCGCTGCAGATCCCACGCCAGAGATCGTTGCATTTAGTTTCTTTCTAGGTAGTTTCAGTAGCTGTGCAGCGCTCTCGGAAACCAGAGATATTTCTGACCCTTGGTCTATCAGTGAAAAAAGTGTGACGTAAGTTCCGTTGCTAGATTTTATCTGAATCTGAGCTGTAGCTAGCAGGACCCCCATATCTTCAGTTGAAAGGTGATTTGAGCTCTGCTGGTTGTTCGAAATAGGTATAGGTCGTTTACTCCATTCCTTTCCGTTGTTATGACCCCCTTTACTGACAGTTTTGTGCAATAGCGTATGATGTTTCATATTACATTCCTTGCAAGTTTTAGCCGACGTACATTGTTCATTTCCGTGGCTAAATAAACAGTTTTTGCAAATATGCAATTACGCAACTGTATTATTTCGTTGAACTGGATCTAAGTCAACGAACTTAGGACATTGCATTAGCACGTGGTCATTATTGCAAAAGGGGCACTGTCCATATGTTGCATGATAAATTCTTGATTGAGCTTTCTTGAAGTCAAAATTGGGTTTTTTGGCCCAATGGGATTTCTCTGCTGAGCTGGATGAAGTTGGTTTTTTGTTTTCACCGAATACTTTCTTTGGATTTTTTATGGTTTCGTAAGCCATAAACTTGCTTTCCAAGAAATACAGGAAGTTTTGTAAGTTGGGTAACGCCCTTTGATCGGGAAGCTCCTTTATATATTCTTGATAAGTTCTTGAGTCTAGCTTTTGTGCCATAAGATGCACAATGATAGGATCCCAAGAAGATGTATTTAGGCCAATGTTTGACAGTCCGTTCAAACATTCAGTTGTGACGTCATGCAACTTCTTGAGGTTGTAAGCCTCAGGTTGTTGGATAACTGGAAGCTGTAGCATCGCATTCATGAAGGAAGTAAACTGTAGGCGTTGATTGTCATACCGTTGGTTTAGTATTTCCCAACACCCGTGATAGTTGTCGGTGCTAATAGTTAAGTGTTGCACCAACTTCTCCGCTTCTCCCCGCAGCTTAGTTTTGAGATGCTGCATCTTCTGTGCATCATTTATCGTCGGGTTGTTATGGATAGTTTCGACGAAAATATCTTTGAAGGAAATCCATTGTTGATACTTTCCGGAAAACTCCGGAACCTCTACCCTCGGCGCTGATCTTTGGTAGTGAATTGTAGACCAAATCTTGTCATTGAGAGCTTTCTTCATCGCGTCATATTTGCCCTCAATATTGACAAACATGCCGTAATAAGTTTCGTTGGACCCGTTCAGTTGAGCTTCTAATTCCCAGTGGAGACTATCGATCTTGTCCCACTTTGATTTTAAGATGGTAAGGTGATCTTCAAGTTCCCATTTATCTCTAGTTGTGTCAATGTCAATTTTCGACATTGCTCGGTCGAGAGCTTTAAAGTTGCATTCTTGCTTGCTGAGCAGTTGCTTTAAGTTGTTGTTATTGTTGTAACCCTCTTCCGCGATACCAGTAAGATCAAAGTTCACATCTTTTGGCTTGCGTAGGGATGCCAAGAGATATATAATATCGGCTTTTGTAGCTTCATACATTATGTCGGTTCGGTTATATACATCGTCTTGGAAGTAGTTGATGGTTTTATCTTCAATTTTTTGCTCGAGAACCTCGTGACGCGACTTGAAATTAGCCCATAAGTCTTCGAGCGATTCCAGCCGCTTAGTTAGGTAGTCTTCACTTTTTCTCGACACGCTGTTCTTTTTATAGTTGGTACATAAAGTTTTAATACTTTCGAAGCAAGTTGACTGAAGCGAAAGAGCTTCCATCTTAAGTTGATTTTCTTCTCAGTTGCGTGAAGAAAATATGTAGTCAATAAGATACACTGAAGTTAGTCACTAAAGTTAGTAAAGTTGGTTATTTTTCTTCTCAGTTGTCTGAAGAAAATATCCAGTTAAGGAAATACCTTGAAGTTAGTTAAAGTTTTTATTATCTGTCACGTGTGTAGTTTACGATGCCAGATGGTAAGCTTGGCACAGACCACGAAGTTTCGGTAGTCTTCGCGTTCAGGATTTTCTTCAAATCTCGTAACTTGAAGTTTTCACGCTCCGAAACTTGTAGAATTCTGAAGTAACTCCGCAGTCCGTGGATCAAAGGTGCTGCTGTTCCTGCGCCTCAGTGTGCTTATTATCCTATCTACAATGTGTGCGCCTTCTCAATCTGACTGGGGAGATCCGCTTGTGGAAGGCCAGTCAAACCGAATCGCTTCTCTGAGTAGATGAGGACTTTAAACAACACTGAAGTGAACTCTCGAAGGACCATAAAATGTAGGAGCTAATAGTTAAGGTTCCGTACATTTGAATGAAGTTGTAGTTATTGAGTTGTGGAGCACGAAGAGAAAGAATAGAAGAAACCTCAGTTAAGGTACTATATTGACGTAAGTACAGAGTTAAGTTTGACGTCTCTTTCTCTATATGTGTCGGTATCGACAGTTGGATTCGTACTACTTTAAAAACAGTAAAAATGTATAAATTGTCGCTAAGTAAATAAAGTAGGTTGCAACGTGAGCAAAACAATGTGCGGTTACGAAACCGTACAGTCACTGTGATTGATTATTTTATTTGATTTCTGTCAAAAAGGGCGTTCTAAAAATACAAAAGTGAAATTTATTTTGGAAACGAACAATGGAAAATGGTGTGGAAATATTATTTGTGCCAAGTTCGAAACCTGGTCATAAACTTTTGTTTTATGGTGGTTTTATATTTACCCTGAACCTAAGAAACAAAAATGGTACCTCCAATTGGAGATGTAAAGACAGGAAATGTAGTGGCTCTGTTACCATGAATGCACGAAGAATGGCTGTTATACGTGAGTCTAAACATAAACATCCTCCGCAACCAGCTCAAAAGGAGTTTACCATTCAAATGGTACTATGTAAAGAGAGGATAAAAAAGAATTCGGCCCCATACAAGAAATTTTTGAGCAATGTATGGAACCTTTGCTCGACAAAGGTTTCAATTTAGTCGAATATATTCCTGATTTTAGTAGCGTGAAATCGAGTCTCCACGAATTAAGGCTTATAGCAAACAATATTGCAACTACAAAATTCACAAATATAGAAGATGTCGATTTGCCAGAACGACTACAAAGCAATTTATTATGCAGTGATGGTGACAAAGAAAAAATTTTGTTGTTCGTGACCCCAGAAACAAAATCCGTATTTGAAAAAACAGGAGAGCAAGTGTATGGAGATAGCACATTTAAATGTGCACCAAAGCCGTTCTATCAACTCTACACTCTTCATTTGGACTTCGGAGAAAAGTATACTGCATCAACAAACGTGTTGCCAATGGCCTATGCGCTTCTTCCTAATAAAAAACAGGAGATATACGTAAGAATGCTGAAGCTCTTAAAAGAAAATTTACCTCAATGGAAGCCAAAAGGAAAAAGGAACTTACTTTGATAACATAAGTGTCAATCTTGAATTAAACCAAAAAGAAGTATCTGTTCTTGTAAATAAATCTTATAACCAAGCAGAAAACGTAAGGTCACCTTCAATTGTCAAAGATGAAATGCCTTATGATTATAAACTTACAGCGATTCAGAAACAATTAGGCGATAGCAAAACTTCTGATATCATCCAAATAGTAATTGATTTTATAATATGCTTTTCTAAAGAGCTTAATATAATATATAATTTAAACTTATTTTCTGAAAAACTAAGGACCTCCTTTGGAAGTATATTGTAAAATCTTATACCATGTCTTACAAAAGAAGTGCCTACTTTTGCAAGTCTATGTTCATTCATCATTAACTGCAAAGGAATCAAATAAACAATAAATAAAAGCCCAGAAAACAAGTCAAATGTTTTTTTTCTTTTTAGCTCTGGAAATTTTAATTCCATGATTTTTTAAACGTTTCTTTCGAACAACTACAGATTTTTTATAAGATGCGATCCCAATGGTATCTACCAAATTAAAGCAAAGTTGGAAGAAAAAATAATGAATTACTGATACTTGTATTCTCGCTCATAATCTCATCGTACCGGCAAAATGCCAATAATATAATTTATTTTTTGTGCGATAAAGTTTATAAAGGTATAAGTTTATACAGATATAATTAACCTGTGACTGTTCGTATTCACAAATAAAAAATATTAAAATATATATTTGAGCATTTTTTTCTATTTTAAAGTCTTTTTATTTTCTTTTTCTTTTTATCTTGATATGTTTAAAATACCCACAGAACATACCTAACCTAAAAGGGCAAATTAAAACTATGTGTAAAATAAAAACTTGAGAGAATCATCAATCCACCTGCCTTTTTATACAAATATTTTACGATTTTCTCACAGGACACAGACACAGCTGCGTCTACTATTTACAGCGGACGTATTTTAATAATGTATTGAACCTCTGAAAGTTGGACCGCGGCATGTGCCCGTGAGTAAGGTAACGCGGCGTTTTACCTGCGCTTGCGCAACTCAGGCGGTTGCTGCGTCGGACCGGGGTCACCGTGTATTGGACATCAGGTTGGACCGACTGCCGACTGTAAATAAAAATAAAGAAACCATGATAAAATTTATATATTTTAATATAAACACTTGGCGATTTATCCATCGCAAGGAGATAACAAATTAAATTTATACCACTGCGGTATAGAAAATCAGAAAAGTAAATCTGGACGTGAGGAGCTCTGAACCGGGATTCCAACCCGAGACCTCTCGCTTACCGGGCGGTTGCTCTACCAACTGAGCTATCCAGTTCTCAACATGACCTGCGGATTTACGCTTGTGCTTTCCCATACCGCAACGATATGTATAGGTACTCACTTAGTAGTGAGCCTCTTGGCGCCTAGAGGACGCTAGTGTATTCAAGACAAGTCTGAGACTATTATTTGCCCTACCGTCACCTGTTACAGCATCGGGTAGTTAAGAATACACATTACTCGTATCGAAACTATGATAGAAATGAATTTCTATATTTTTAAACACTTGGCGATTCCTCCATCGCAAGGAGATAACAAATTAAATTTATATCACTGCGGTATAGAAAATCAGAAAAGTAAATCTGGACGTGAGGAGCTCTGAACCGGGATTCGAACCTGGGACCTCTCGCTTACCGGGCGGTTGCTCTACCACTGAGCTATCCTCAAATAAAGATAAAACTTTTACTATGCACAAGTGTGAGGGTAGGTTCAGGCGGTAGAACGCTGGCCTCTCTATCCTTGAGATCCAGGTTCGATCCCCGGCCGGGGCATGCACCAATAAGTTTTTCTCAATTTATCTGCAGAGTATTTAATACTTACCACTTGCTGAACGGTGAAGGAAAACATCGTGAGGAAACCTGCATGCCCCAAAATGCGTGTAATTGTGCCCCAATCACGTGTTGGGACGCAATAATCGTCGGTGATTCATGTCGTGACGATATGATTCTGTTAGTTGTTTTAATCGAATACTCACAGTCGGGCCTGTTGCACAGCGAATCTAATTATTGTGCTTTTGAAAGCATTTTTGACGTCTATCATTCTGGGGTTGATTTTGGTCTTCTTGTCGCTGTTTGGACTGATCTTCAGTTGCATGAACTTGTCCAGTAGCTGGTCAAGGTTTGCTTCCACGACGGATCTCTGAAAAATATGGAATATTACCACCTGATGGAGAAGTTTGCTCCAAGGGAGCGTCCATAAACCACTTGGTTTCCTTAGGGAGGGGTCCGGTAAAAGATACGTGTGGAGAGGGGGGTTTTGGAGCCTCAGCTTCGTAGTTTTAACTTCGTAGTAAGACGGAACCCTTATAGGATCACTTTGTTGTCCGTCTGTCTGTCTGTCAAGAACCTTTATCTCGGGAACGGGTGGAGGTATCGAGTTGAAATTATAACCATATACTGAAATCTACAGTCCCTTGAAGCTGTGACAAAATCAAACTTCGAAGTTAACGTGAAAATAAGATACGTTTATGCCGCAGAAGACGTAAATTTCGACACTCTCAAGGTAATCAAAATGTATAGGGTATTTCCCGTTGACCTAGAACTATGAAATTTGGCAAGTAATACGGTCTAATACTACAAGTATAGGAAAAAATCTTAAAACTATACATTTGTAATTAAATTATAAAAAGTCATCAAGGTTAAGCAACGGTATGCGCGGTCATAATTGTACGGGTGACCAAATCTTTTTATAGATTATTTTTAAACTATTACCTATTTGTAGGTAGAGGCTAATTAGGTGGTAGAGCTGATGCCGGACTTGACTGTGGAGGTACCACCATCTTACTTGCAAATCGTCCCGAAGTTATTCGGGGGAGAGTAAGAGGACAGCTCTCAGGCAAAACCAGGCGGCCCACCATTGCCTGGGACCGATGGATGGCGGTATATCCATCCCCAATTGCCGGGCCTTATATAAAACAGACTAGTGACGGGCAGCGGCGTCACTAGTGCAAAGGTTTCGGCACCGCGCTCACCAACCCGCCTGCCCAGAGTGTGTGAGTATGGGCATTTCTTCCAGGAGGACCGCCAAGATTGGCGAAATCCTGGAAAGGCCTATGTCCAGCAGTGGACGAAACAGGCTGATGGATAGATGGATGGACCTATTTGTACGGAACCCTCGGTGGGCGAGTCCGACTCGCACATGTCCGGTTTTATTATTTTGTATTAAAAAACATTATTTCTGTTTTGGACGCAAATCCATCGCTTTGGAATACTCTAAAATTATTATAAGGGTCCTGGCCCGAGGAATTTATTCAAATTATTGGCTTTAAATTCGTTTCTGATTTATCTTTTCTAGTTTTTAATGCACTCTAATAATAATTTAGACTTAAGGGCATGGGTGACCCGAGACTGAGCACCTCATTTTACATCAAGTAGAACTGAACTCTATGACTTTGCATTATTGATTAAAACAGCGTCTGTTGTACGGGAGTGCGCGTGTCCGACTCGCACTTGGCCGGTTTTAGTATTTGTTGTTATAGCAGCAACAGAAATACATCATCTATGAAAATTCCAACTGTCTAACTATCACGGTTCATGAGATACAGACTGGTGACAGACAGACAGACAGACAGACAGACGGACAGCGGAGTCTTAGTAATAGGGTCCCGTTGGTTAACTAAAAATTACGTCGCCACAGGCTGCAGGTAAGGTAGGCAGGCTACGTGAGGGGAGTGGGGTGGGGGGGGGGGGGGGGGTTCAAAAGAGGACAAATTGAAACAACATGGTTTATGGACGCTCCCTAATCGCCTGGGGCCTGGCAGTTAAGTTGGCGATAATTCGACCTTTTCGCAGGGTGCGGTTTCGTAACTCAACTCAATCTGAAAGGGCTGTTCAACTATTTATTTTAAGATGCTCGTTTTGATAGCTTTCTGATGGAAAACCATCGTTGTCTGGGGGGCTGGTCCTCCTAACAATTCAAGTACTTATCTAAAACGTAGTGTATGTAGGAATACGTACTTTGAATCAATTTATGACAAAAAAAATCAGATCTAGCAAGTATGTAATTCATATAATTTTTTAAATGTAATTTATGTTTTTTGTGAATTGTAGTTCTTAGATGGGCCAATTAGCCGCTAGGCGGGGCCTGGAAGCCGCTATTGTTACATCCTTAGACCATTTAACACGTTACCTGGCAAAGCGCGACTCTTATACTGAAATTATTCTGCCGTTTTCCACGGGAGGGGAGGTAAACACGCACAGCACACATTTACTAATTCACGCACACTCCTGCGAAAAGTTGATATGTCACACTAAATCAAAAGCTGCAACACAAACACAAAACGCGCACACAAGCAAACTTACATGAACAAATTTGTTCATGTACTTCGGCAGAGGGGGATATGGTCCCGTGTTATATGGTCTAAGTGTTACATCAATGCCCTCTATTCGGCAGCACGTACTACATGCAAGTAACATTTCGAGGGTCATATTTTACCTCTGTCCCTTTGACAACGGCCTCCTCCCAACACTGCAGCGTCTGCGGAAGGTTTCCCTGTCTCTCTTCCAGTGCAGCTCTACATTCCCAGTATGCCGCGGTGTCAGTGGCCATTGGGAAGCGCTCTCTGATGGCTCGCAACCAGCGTGCGCTTTGCTCCCAGTCGAAACCCTGAAATTTTGGTTGCGGAATGATAAGTCTAGGTACTTTCGTGGACTGTTTTTCTGTTCACTTATACAGAGTGTAATCTTTAAGTGTGACCAGGCGATTATTCCGTAACTATTACAGATATCGAAACATTTTAAACTGATATCGAAAGTACGTTACCTAATCAATAAAATGACATCAATAACTTTTTGAAAATCAAACGAAAAGTATTCAAAATTTTTACATTAAACACTCCCATACATTTAGCATGAGATTAGTAGAAAGGTTTTATGTAGTTTCCTTATTTTAAAAGGATAATTCAGTTTAGTACTGATGTTAAAGGAAATTGTTTATTAACTAAACAAAGTAATAAAACTATCTTGAATAATATTTATTTCTTAGTAAGTGCAAAATTTTGTATTCAAAGCAGATGTTCGAAGTGACGTCTTTGTTAATCTTCATACTAAATTAAATGTATGGGAGTGTTTAAAGTCAAAATTTTGAATACTTCACGTTTGATTTTCAAAAAATTATTGATGTCATTTTACTGATTAGGTAGCGTACTTTAGTTATCAGTTTAAAAATTTTTGTAATCTGTAATATTTACGGAATAATCGGCTGGTCACACTTAACGATTACACCCGGTATATAACTTGAGTATCAGTGAACGGATTTTAATGAAGTTTTAAATATTAATTAGGTTTCTAGAGGATGGTTTTAGGGCATGCATCATTTTGCTATGACTAAAGGGAGATGAGCAGTGTTCATTTTGGTTTCTTTGTATTTTAACTTGGTTAACTTTATTATTAGTTTAAAACTTGTTATTTATCACGGGACCCAAGAAAAAGGATGTTGATAGGGACAGACACATAATATAAGGGTTCCGTTTTTTTATTTTGAGGTACGAAACCATAAAAAGCGGCAGAAGGCAGATTCAATTCTGCCGTAGGTCTATGAAAATGGGAAAACTCACCTCTCTCAAAAGATCAGTCAAATCAGTCAATGCTCCTAGTAGGAGGTCATCAACGTTATGCATTTCCACTTCTTCGGAACCAGTAGTATCCTTTGTGTCACCCAACTCTGCGCTACTAATGTAGCTGGCTGTTCTCCATTTGGTTTCCACAGACTTCGGCTCTATATTATCGCTGAACGAATCATCATCACTGTCTGGATCTACTGCAATATTTTCCTTATCCTCATCATCATAAGACTCCTTTTTCTTTTCGGCGTGGTGGTGCAACCCAAAGCACTGCAAGTGGTGGTAGGAATCGATGGATTTCCCACGTTTCTGAAGCCAGTTTTTTAGTCTCGCTTGTAATTCTTCTGGTTTTGGCGTGTTGAAGTTCATGTAGATTGGCTTTTGGAACTTCACCTTTTTTCTTTCACTTTTGACAGCAGACACGACTTTCTCCTCTTTAATAGCGTCATCTTCATTGATTTCTTTAAGGTGTACGTTGTTTATGTTTTCACTTGAAGACCATTTGTTTATACAATTGGGGAGTTCACTTTTGAACTGGTGGTTCTACGGTTGGTTTTCTCTCGAAAATTATATGGAGCTTATTCAGAATGAGATTAGTATCTTTGATAAGTTTGTCACGGAATTTTGGATCGCTTTTTAACTTTTGAAGGTCATCCAACTGCTTCTCTGCAGGCACCCTTGGTTTGTAAAGTCTGTCAAAAACTGATTCTCCATTAGTATTAGATTTTTTAGCACTTTGAGATGTCTTGAGTGGCATAATGCTCTTTCTAGATGTTTCTGTAGTAAGTTTATTTGAGACTTTATTTGTTCCATCAATTTTCGTTGCCATGTTTGGTATCATACTTTTTCTTGAAGACACTTGGTTAGTTTTCCTACTCAAATCAAATGGGGCCATGCTTTTACGCATTAGTAATTTAGTGTCATAGTTGCTTGAACTTGAAACCGTTGCTTGAGCTCGCTTTTGAGGTTTTGGTACTTGTTTAGGTGGTACAATACTTTTTCTAGAAATCTCTGAGATAGATACCAAAGAAGTTTTCTTTGTTTCTGGTGCTTTGGCTACTGTACAAGGTATCATACTTTTTCGTGAGGCCAATGCATCACTTTTCTTAGTAACTTCTGAAGTAGATTTACTTTTAACTAGTTTAGAACTATCAATTGTTGTTATATTAACTTCATTAACTTTTGGTTGTTGGTTCAAACTAGATGGCACAATGGTTTTCCTTGAGGTTTGATCAACATTCTTTACACTCTTTGTTGACCCACTAGCATTATCCTCTTTCTTCACAGCTGTGGTTGGTCCAATGTGGGACACTTTGAATGGCAACATACTTTTCCTGAAAGTAGCATTTGTACTGCTTGAAGTCTTATTCGGTCCAGCTGTTTTCTCATCTCCATTGGTCCCTTTGTACTTCTTTATATTCAGCTCCCGCAACTGATTAAACAAATCAAATCGAATGCTCAATATATCAAAAGAATATTTAAGGTGAAAATACATTATCTGATACAAAGTACTTATGCCATGGCTGGCAGCCGCGTCTGGTCAGTCTGCATGGTTAGATTAATATTGGCCAATGTATTGGTGTGCTGAATGATACAAACTTATGGTACTAAGTGGAATGCACTGCCTTGCAGTGAAGAAGTTCTAGAATGGTTTTGGATATTTATTATGAGGCAATTATTATTTAAGTACCTATGTTTTCTGTTTTTGCCAAAATAAGAAAGTGTCCTGTTTTTGTTTTGTTATTTTTAGGTAAGTACTCAGTAATGTTAAGCCCTAGTTAAATTAATTAGTCAATGAAATGTTAGATGATTTTAATTAGGTTATTTTCATTAAGTTCTTTTGATTTTGTTGACTTTATTATGTTAAAAATAGTTGTACTGGCAGAATGGGAGTAGCAGAAAACCAGCGCTATCAAAAAGGTATGTTTTTTTGATAGCATAGCTGAACTATGTCCATTTATCAGGTTAAATTTATTTATTATTAGCTTTTTTAATTCATATTTTGTTTTACTTTACTTAACAATTATGTCCCTATGTATATTTGTAATAAAAACATTTTCTTTCTTTCTTCTCGGTTACTCGCATAGCATTATCCCTCTCAGGGGCCTTACATCTGAGCACTGAAGGCACGTCTGCACCTTATGACTGACTTAAGTAATTAATTAAAAATATTTTTTTTTTCTTTTTAATTATACGTTAATCAAGTACAGCTTCATTCATGTCTCATATCTCATTGTATATTCCTAGCTTTATTTCAATATTTTGAGAATAATTTTGCAGTTTCTTAAGTTTTAGTGCTTGCATAAAAAACCATTCAGATGTTATTTTTATTTTTTTGTGACTAATTTTAGTTTAAACAACCAAGAAATATAACATATAAGCCCCTGCTGGACGCCCTACTCTCATTCTGCACAAATGTGTTCTTTTGGATTTATGTGCTTTGTATTTGTAAACTTACCACTTACTGACAGCAAAGGAAATACTGTGAGGTAAATTGGATGTAGTTACGTAACAGCAGATCAAGCAACAAAATTTTAAAAAATGAGTTATCAATGGGATGTCTTTCTAGGAATTAAAATGATTCACCTCAAGTGGTTTTTCGTACAAAAATCGATCCTGCTGCCTTAATGATAAGGAGTGAGTTAAGTAAGTCTTAAAGTAACGTCTTGAAGTTTAAATACTTTGTGGCTCATTTTCTCATTTTACTCAGAGTGGTGCATAATCCGTTGTTACGTAACTACGTCCAATTTGCATATCCTAACAGTGTGTATTTGTGCTGAAAGATGGTGATAGGTGAGGCTCAGCTCTTCCCCGACAACACAAGACTTGAAATACTGTTCCATCAAGAACTAACAATCTAATCATCCATCCATCAGCTTGTGTTCATCCGCTGCTGGACATAAGCCTTTGCCAAATTACGCCACTCTTGGCGGTCCTCCGCCCTTCTCATCCAGCCGCCAACCGCAACATCCTTCAGTTCGTTGGTGCAGTTGTGCACTGTGGTTTGCCACACTTTGCTGTACGTGGTCTACATTCTAACGCGTTTCAATATCGGCCGCAAATATATAATATTATAATAATATATATTTTTTTTGATAATTTGATTGCTGACCTTGTCAAGTCGTGCTTTTTCTCGAGCAAGCCGTTCCTCCCGCCACTTGTTCAGCTGCATCGAATCCATTTTAGCCTGAAACTATGCAAAGATACATATTTTACGTAAATTACAAAAATAAAAAACATTGTTTACAGTTGGCAATTTATCCATTGGCATTTAACTTTCCAATTATCCATCCATTGAACCATAATTTTCTGTAATGCTATACTTTCTTTAAATGAATATATAACAAATCGCTAGGTGGTAGACCTGATGCCGGGCTCAACTGTTAAGATGCCACGATCTTACTAACAAATGCACCTTAAGTTATACAGGGGAGAAAGAGGACACCTTTCAATATCCATCCCCAATGGCCTGCCCAAAGTGGCACAGTGGACGAACCAGACTGATAAATGTATGGATGGAAGGAAATACAAATTAATGTTATATCAGTGCAGGATAGAAACATGAAAGAAAAGTTAATCTCAATATGAGGAGCTCTGAACCAGGATTCAAACCACTCGCTTACCAGCAGACTGCTCTTCCAATTACTTACCTAATATAATATTAGTATAAACTGACATGTGTTAGCAGAAAGGTTTTCGGACTCCTGAAGTAGTTCATAGTCCATGGATAGCTCAGCTGGAGTGCAGGTGAGTGTCTGACCATTTATTGGAGTTTGTGAGTGTCCAGGGCACAATCCAACATGAAAATCTTTTTTCCATGTTGCTCCCTTTTCTACACCAACTCTTACATGAAAACAACTGCGTCTGACGGAAAGCGTTCGTTAATAAGTCCTCGACATTCTCAAATTCCTCTATTTACTTACGTATGAGGGTGTTTGGAACCCGTGTTCTTCGAATTTATCATGCCTACAGTAATTTCTAATTTGATAATGGAGTATAGTGTAGTGCAGACCCACTAGTCCTAAGCCTGTGATAGTGGTTCCTATGAGTTAGCAGTTTTTAATCGCACTCAAACTCTACAAAATTCATTATATACCTAGGAGAAAAAAGAGAGCTAAATAATGTGTAAAAAAATCTCAAAACTCACCAACAGTCAAAGGTTGAAATAAAACAATCGCAAAATTTGAAAACAACAAAACTTGACCGGGGAAGAATAACCGTTTGAAAAGGTGTCAACACACTCAACTGTTTTTTTTTTTTTTTTTTTTGGAATTATTTATGGCTTGGAAAGAGGTCCTTTTAGCCATCTCTTAAGTAATTTTTTTATTTCGGCCTCTTCCACTCAACTGATGACGGCCTCATAGAAGAGGCCGAAATATTTTGAAAATTGTTTTTATTTAATTTTTATTGTAATAAGGAATATTTAAAGAAAATAAAAGGCTAAATATAGCAATTATATCTTTATTTATATATTAAGTAATTTTTCTTACTCCATTTTTTTCCCCCATTAAATGTTACCAAGAGTGTTTTGCAAATAGTCATAGAGCAGAGGATAAATTCTCATATCGTTTAGCATCTCTTCAATCTGGCGGGGCATGTTATCTTCATTTTTAAATAGTTCTTTCAACTTTGCAACAAAATATAATCTTTGGAGATTAAATGCAGCACAATCTTGTATAAAATGGTTTAAGTCAATAGGTTTATCTTTTTCATCACAATGGTCGCATTCCATTGGCACTTTTATATTAACTCGATTTAAATGGGCTGGTGTTCTGACATGTCCAAATCGCAATCTTGCCATTTGTGTAATGAGCTGTCTGTTTCCATCTTTTATTTTTTGGTACCAAGGCTTTGTGGGAATAGTTTTTTGAATCGCAGCGTACCAACGGCCTGTGGTTTCAGTAGTCTTGTTTCGATATTCTTTCCAGAGATTAGTGGCGTATTCTTTTATATTAGCGTAGAAATCAGTAAATGGAATCAAACATGAGTCTTCCACGGAGATTTCGTTGATTCCCATTAAAGCTATCTTATCAACTATCTCATTTCCCTCTATACCACTGTGAGATGGAACCCACATGAGCTCTACAGTTTTATTCACTATATTAAATATTGTTTCTCTGATAGAGTACAAAATAAAACAAGTTTTATAATTGCAATTTATATTACTGAGAGCAGTTAGTACTGACATAGGTAATTATTATGTTTGGGGTGCAATCCAATTATAGGTAACCACAGCATCCATTTTTAATAAGAACAGTATTAAAAAGGTAAGTTAACTATAACTAAAAACAAAATGAAGTATAAATACAATAGAACTAGAAAAGCACTTACTTACTAAAATTAAAACCTTTTATCTAATATAATACCCTCCTAAACCGTGAGAATTACCAAGTTACGACGTCAATGCAATTCATGTCTTTAATTAAGGTGTTGTGCTCACGACAAATTCTGGGGATGATACTAAAATAGCCCAGGTTGGTCCTGAAGAAGGGTTTACCAATCCTTGAAGGGTTTAAAATGAATAATTCGGGAGTTGGTACAACAGTTGGCACGGTAATAAATGCGAGTTTAAAGTTCAGATTAAGTATTTATTATTTTTTCTGAAAGGGGCTGAATTAGTATGAGTCCAAATTTGGAAGCGCTATTACCAGCCATTCTGAAGATATAGCAATTTAAAAAAAAAAGTTAAAAAATGTTAACAATGTCAATAATTTTTTTTTCAAATAGTGGGTATGAATATAGAAAGCAAAGTTAAAAATGTGCATTAAATGAGTTTTAGGGAAAATATTGTGTTTGACAATTATTGTCATGGGTCAATAACTGTCATCTGTTTGGACAAAGTGAATAATATACATGTTATTCAAGATACAGAAAAGGTTCTTGTGGCACTTATCTTACTCTTGTGGAATGGCTAAAAAGCTTCCATAATATGTGGATAGATTAAAGCATTTCCGAGTGCACTCCCTGTCAGATCGTAGAACTTTGCTTGACTTGGAGTTTCTTCGGAAGCTTGCAATTGGTGAAATTGATTGTCCCCAGCTATTATCGAAATTGCAATTTAACATACCAATAGGACTTCCCAGGAGTGCTCGCAGAGCTATGGTTCTGAGACCAGCGCCATCCGAGACTAATTTGGGCCAACATTACTCTCCGTTGAATAGGCTATCAGCTCTACTCAATAAACACTCACATCATCTTGACTTGTTTAATGGTAATAAACATCATTTAAAAAAATCTATTTTGTCGAACATTTTTAAATCAGCCTATGAATAGCATCATAACTTCTTTCGCTTTGTTATTTTTTTTTTGTTAGGATTTTCTTTTATAATTGTATATATAATTAACCTATTAATATCTTTAATTTTTTTTTTTCGTTTTACTATATTTTATTACATAATCTCTGGCATAATAATTGTGTTTAAATATTTCATGTGCAAAATTTGTATTGAATTGTTTTAATATGTAATCATGATAATTTTGTAATTTAATAATGTATAATCTGCATCCATTTTGCATGCTGTGTCCGCCTATAATTGTCTAGACATATACCCTACAACTTATAACTCGCTAAACAATGTATGTATTTATGTACTAGATGTTGGTGGTCCAAATAAATAAATAATAATAATAATAATAATAATAATAATGAAATATGAATAGTTCAGGATTAATTTGTTTTTAAAATATGATAATATGAATACGAAATGTGTCTTGATGTGTTTCCAATATAATTTTATTTTATATATGAGTCACTCCCTTGTTTTATTCTACATAACAGATTGTTTGTATTGATGGAATTTTGAAAGGTATTATTGAAATTGTCTTAAGCATAATTGTAAGAAGCATCTGGATGTTTTGGTGAATTTGATGAACTTTTCTGTTGATGATGGAAGATAAACTGAAAGAGTAAGTTTGAAGAATAAATATAATTATGTGAAATTATTCAATTTCATTGACCTAATCTAATAAATAAATTTCGACTTATCTATTAGGCACTTATTCAGTATCTTACTCGGGGACGCCTCGCTCCGCTCCGCTTCGCTCGTCTCTGAGTAGTTTCATAATGTTCAAACCTAACCTAAGCTATCGTTTTTAAATAGATTTCGACCTATACATTAGGTACTTATTTAGTATCCTATTCGGGGATGCCTCGCTCCGCTCCGCTTCGCTCGTCTCTGAGTAGTTTCATAATGTTCAAACCTAATCTAACGGATTGTTTTTAAATACATGTTGACCTATTCATTGTGCATCTATTTAGTATCCTACTTGGGGAATATATTAAGTGAGATCAGTTTGTATAGTCAAATTTATTCATTTATTTATTTCAATATAATATTCTTGATTATCAGAGGTAGTAATAATTTTTATTCCATGTTTTTGTTTGATTTTGATGCTGGTAGATATGTATTGTTTTCGGTATTTCATCATGTTTCTTTCTATTTCTGGAAAAAAAAAGGAATATTTTAGATATAGCGATATATATATATAGTGACTTTTACATTTATTGGTGATTTTTATGAGCAGAGTTTTATTATGTTTTTATAATAGATGAATTGAAGAGGCGATAGATTTGTTATTAATGATAATTTGTTAGTTTTTGTATATTGTGTTTGGGTTCAGATGTTGATATATTGCAAGTGTATGATGTTTGTTGTTTTGTATGTAACACAATGAGATTTGTTATGTTTTTAAGTGATTTAAAATTGTAATATGAATGTGAGCAGGTGGTGAAATTGATGCTGGGTTTGATTTTGGAGTCATTATCATTTTACTTGAAATTTCTGCAAAGTTGTTTGGCAGAGAGTTAGAGAATCATGACACATAAAATCAGATGACTTATGATTGCCTGCGATTGATTGAAGGCATTGTATTGTTTTTATATTATTGAGTATTATATTAAATAGTTTGGTGATGGGCAGTGGTGTTACTGGTGTAAAGGTTATGGAATTTTGGTTATTATTGTGTCTATATTTAGTGTTTGCAAGTATACGTATAGTCTAAGAAGATTGCTTAGATTGGGTAAAAGCTGGGTTGGTTTGTGTCAATTCGAAGTAATATATGAAAGATTTTCAAGTCTTATTAAAATTAACTTTAAAGGTTATGATTGTAATGATGAAATGAAATGTACTTACGATGGTAGATTATAAATAATGTAGGTACTTACTTACTTGTTCATTTTTGTATTTTGGAATAGTTGGGTCCTGTTTATGTTCCGTGTCTTTCTCTAATATTTATTGTTCTTTTTATACTTCAAGCTCTTGGAACAGATATAGAATAGCTTTTCTATAGGTATCTTAGTTTTTGTGTAATGTTTTTAGGAAGTATTCTCTGGAATTTTTATTTGCAAGTGTTTTAAAACCATTATGATCTGGGTATTGTAGCATTTTGTACAATGTTTTTTCATTTGTTGTTACATTTCTGTGATGGCGGATGATTGATAATAGTTCAAGTCAAGTTCAAAATTGTTATTGTGAATTGACGACATATTTCTATTATATTAATTTTATAATGTAAGTATTTATTAAATGGAAAAAATTAATATACAGGTATTGTTTATATGTTTTTGAATTTATAATTATTTTAAAAAGGATTTATTTTGACAAGGAAGAAGGACAGTCTTTTATATAGCGTTCCGAATGGGGATAGCAGTGTTTAATATACTCACGCCCATCAAGTCATTCCGATTTGATAATGGTGTCTATCACTATTTAAAATTATTGTTTATTCGGAACTCTTTTGTAAAAGACATGGATGTGTATATTTGTTAGTGACAGAAGAATGAATCTTTAACACAATTTTGAGGAATTTGATAAAGTTACGTGAATACCAGTAAAGGGTTTTATTATTGTTTGGGTATTTTTATTATTTGTTATTGTAATTTTAGGTCCACGATATGAAGTAAAACTTTGATTTTTCGTTTAATACTGAGAATAATCTGTTATTGAAATTGCCGTCGACCGGCTGTTATTTTTGATAGATCATTGATAGCTCAATATGGTTACTTAAATGATGTCATTCGTGACGTAATAGTAACCATTATGAGATTATCGTTTTTGGGTATTATGTTTCGAATCGGAATGCGCTGTTAGTTATAGGGTGTGGTTATGAGTCTAAACAGTTATGAAAATAAACTGATTAAATTCGTATGGATTTCGTGGTCGATTATAAATTACAACACATTTAATCGTTCTTCATAGTATTTATCATTGTTGTGGCTTTAAGTTAGCCGCAATGAATTTTGATTAATCGATGAAGTTGTGTTGATCGATTTGTTATTTTTTTTATTAGGTATAGGTAGTGTTTGTGGTTTCATTTTTATTTAAGACTGTTAGGTTACGATCAACAACAATGTTAAGTAATAAATGGGGAGATAGGTTGAACGTGTTGTGGTTTACCGTTGAACAATATTATAACGATCATTGAAATTGATTATATTTTGTTTGATGTCATAACCGCACCCTATTACTGGCTGGTTAGGAACGAAATTTAATGAATTAAAAAATAAACCATTTCCGGAAATTATTTTCTTTGGGCGGCATTTCCTTTTCTATTCAGTTGTGTGCGTGAAAAGTTGAGGAAAATTTCAAAAATGTCGTAAGTATTTGTTTATTCAGTATTCTTTAGTTATTTGATGAAAAAATTATCTTGAGTGTGTATGGTTTCATGTTAAAGTATAATTTTATTAATAACCATCTCTAAATAGAGTATTATACTTGTTCAAAATTGATTTGTGATAGCGTGGCGTGGTGTGGTTGTAATGGCTGAAATTATTTTATATTTTTTTTTGTAAAATTATGAATAGTAAAAAAGAAAAAAAAACAGATTTTTGTTACGTTTTTAACTATTAGAAAGTTATTAATTACTATGTTTTTTTTTTTTGTTGTATAGAGGAAAGTCGTTCGATGAATTATTGTCCGAGCTAAGGGAGGCGGTGATGGCGGGCAGGGTAGCGTCTACGTCGCCGCCATCGCCCATATGGATATATGCTGTATCCATATGGATACAGCATCACCAGCGGCATCGGCGTTAGCAGTTACGCCGTCGTCTATTCATTCGTAAGTAGAAATTGTGTAAATTTTTTAAATTTTACACTTTTTATAGCAGTTCCATCCATCCATTTATCAGCCTGTTTCGTCCATTGTTGGGCATAGGCCTTTCCATGATTTCGTCACTCTTGGCGGTCCTCCTGGAAGAAATGCCCATACGCATACACGCTGGGCAGGCGGGTTGGTGAGCGCGGTGCCGAGACCCGTGCACCAGTAACGCCACTATAGCAGTTACCTACTTATAATACTTTTTCATAGTTCTGCGATTGAGATTATTCATTGTAATGGTATTAAAAAGGGTTGTTACTATAAAATATGTTTTCTATTTATAGATGTCCAAATTGTGGACATAAGTGGAAGGACGGCGACGGTCGAACGCCGATACCAGCGCCGAGAAGCCGTCGTAATCCAGGAGTGGAGCGGTCACGGTACACGCCGTCGCATCGCAACGGTTCTGGCGGCGGCGGTGGTGGTAGCCGTGGCCGCAACCGCGGTCCTGGAAGTCGGGGTCGGCGTGGCGGAAACGCCGCTGGTGGTGATGGTGGTGTCCGTGGCGGCGAAGAAATTGCAGAAATTTTTTTAAAAAATTTTTTCAAGTTCTATAATAAATAATTTTTAAAATAATTTTGTTTTTTTTTTTTTTATTTTTATAAATGTCACATGAGATTAATAATAATTAATTATTTGACGTAGGTATGTTTGTTTTTGAAGATTTATAATTTCAACAATTGCGATACAAGACGATTATTTGAAATTTTTCTTGATATCAATTATTTTGATTTTAATTTAGACATTTATTATCTTGAGAATAATTTTATTCTAATTTAATAATAATGACAATGATGAGTATTGATTTTAATTTTTTTTGAAAAGTATAAAATAAAAGGAATGTTCTTATTCTTATTCTTTATTGTACACAAAAAAGGGAGATTACAAATATTTGATACAATAATTTGAGTACAGCGGCGAGCTTATCTCTCAAAGAGATTTTTTATAGCAAACCGAATGAGTATAGGAGTGCTTTAAAAAATAAATAGGTAACCATATGTGTACGTACTACATACTAAAATACTTACATAGGTGTATAAAATATATATAAATATATCTAACATACATACTAATATAACTAACTCTAATATAAACTGACTATATATAAACATGACATAACGATACATGATAATTGATAATACAGCAATAAATAATTAAACATATTTAGGATAGCTTAAGGATTTGCTGAATAGTATTCCTTTAGTTTCTTTTTAAAAGAGGAGATAGTGCGACAATCTCGGATTGTGTAGGGAAGAGAATTCCACAGCCTGATGGCTCTAACAGTGAACGAATTTGCGAAAGCTCCGGTATTGTGAGAAGGCGTTTTAAGGAGTGTGACTGTGTGCGACCTGAGTGGTTTATTGATATCTCTGCTAAACAGGAAGTTGAAGCGCTCACGAAGATAATCCGGAGCTGTTGAACTCTTGAGGACATTGAAAAGGCAACACAACGTATGGAGATTTCTGCGCTTCCGAATAGGGAGCCATTTAAGTTCCGCGCGGTAGTATGAAACGTGGTCGTATTTGCGCAAGCCATACACGAATCTGATGCCCAGATTCTGCAACCTTTCCAATTTACCCAAGAGCTCTTCATTCGCGTCTATAAAACAAACGTCAGCGTAATCGATTAGGGGTAGAAGAAGAGACTGTGCGAGAGTGACTTTAGTTACGAAGGGGAGGAATTTCTGGAGGCGTTTGAGCGAATGGAAAGCAGCAAAGACACGTCGGCTAATCTCAGTAACGTGCGATGACCAAGATAAATTGCAGTCAAAGATAACCCCTAGATTTTTCACCGTTTTCATGTAGGCAATCGGGATGTTATTAAAAGAAATCTGTGGTACACTAAATGAACTAAGGGAATTGGTCATGTATATAGTTCCAATGATAATGGCTTGAGATTTCTTTGGATTGACTAAAAGACCGTAAGATTTAGCCCAATCATGAATGTTATTTAGATCATGGTTCATAAAAGAAATGGCAGAGTTAATTTCAGCTATGTTATATTTTAGTAGAATGACAACCAAGTGTATTTTGTTTGTGTGTACTTATGTAGATTTTTATAGATTCAGAGTCGTTCAGTTTTGATCCAAAGTAATTGAAGTAACTTGTAAAATCAGTAATTTAAAGTGACTGTTGGCAGGTGAATTTTGTCGTTGATATTATGGCCGTAGGGCCGAGATAGGTTTTAAAATGGAGACATTGTGTTCGTTCGACGAACAACTTAGTAGAGGTCAAATGGTAATAAAATGATGAAATAATTTTGGAAAAGTTCATGTTCAGTAGTGAACGAATACGGGTTCATAGATGGATGGTTTATAGTTGGTGTATTTTTAAAATAATGAATGTAGATGGAAAATAATTTTGCAATATGTATAATAGTAATATGCAATTTAATTTCATTTGTAACAATAAAGTAGTAAAGAAGGAAATTTGACAGGTAAATATTTGCATTTTATGAAATTTCATTAAAATTAATCTTCGTGGAGTCATGTTGATGTTCATGTAGATTCTTGAAGCCAGTAGCAGTGGATTTGTTCATTCACCAAGTTCTGTAATTTGAAAAAGTATCGTTGATTAATTTTTAATATATATATATATATATATAATACATGCAAGTGTTTTTGTTGAATGTAAGAAGACTTTGAGTTTATCAAGTTTTATATGAGATTATTTATTTTTATTTACACCTATTTAGTATCCTATTCGGGGACGTCTCGCTCCGCTCCGCTTCGCTCGTCTCTGAATAGTTTCATAATGATTAATACTCAGTCATAGTATATTTTCATATACTTGCCTCAGCGGACAGCCTTATCATGGGGATTTATTGTAGAAGATTTCAACAATAATAAATACATATTTTTTTTTTTTTTGGTTTTATTAATTATGTTTCATTATCGAATAGTGAATTCAGTAATCACTGGCTTTGTTTCATTTGAGTGTAAATATCATTTTGATATGAACCGTTGAGATTTTATGTGTCATGTTGCAAGCTATTTGATATTATAAATTCCAAAAAAAAGACTATGCTTATATTATCAAAGGGAAGATAATATAAGAATAGTATCAAAAAGGATTGATCATTGTTAGTCGCACGTGTCCTACGAGTGTTTATTTGATAAATATACTCGTCACGATTGAATACTTTCTTATCCAAGAAAAAGAAAAAAACGGTTTTGAGTCGGGTAACATGCCAGCCGATTCTGAATAGACTATAATCTTAATAATAACAATACACACTCTTTTCGTTATGTATCGTCGTTATTCTTCCATACACCTGTAGTAACCGATTAGTATGATATTATTATTCAAATATAAAGTTGAATGAAATCATTCATCTAATACTAATAATAGTATATTGCTTACTTTATATAGTGAGTACTTGGAACGTTTCGTTCGTTATGATTACATTCATAATATATTATGTTGTGTATTTATACAATATGAGAGAAGATTTATTGATCAATTCTCTTATCACAACATTATTAGCATAGGGAACATTGCCATTTATTCGTTCTTTTTTAATGAGAATACAAATATTCTGTTTAGTTCGAACTCTCCCTAAAAACGTCGGAACGAAGATCGACGCCGACTTTTTCGATTGTTTGGCCTTGTGATTTGTGTACCGTCATCGCATAACATATTTGCAATGGAAATTGATGTCTATACATTTCTATAGGACTTCCTATTTGTATGGGAGTTTTAAACGTTATGCGTGGAATACAATGTATTTGGTTTTCGTTTGGCTTACGGACTTTGATTATTCTCGGTGAAAGCATGTCAACGATTATCACTTTTGTTCCATTGACCAGACCATCGACAAAACTGAGGTTTCGTATAATCATACAGACCGCGCCGACCTTTACTTGTAAGTCATGGTCGGGCACCCCCCTGGCTTGAACTCGATTCAGTGTATCGATGCCGAGATGGAATTCATTCGATAGCTCGCCGTCAATTTTGTCGACAGAATAGCAGTGAATAACGTTACCCGGTAGCTTTTCCATTATTATATTGTTTATTTCATTTACGTTAACGTTATGCGTTGACATGATTGCCCGTTTTGCACATACATCAGACTCGTGTAAAATATCCACAGGAAACACAAAGTCAAGTAAATCATGAAGGTCGAGTACGACGTTCAAGTGTGCCAAGCTGACAAGAGTTAGTTTATTTCTTTCGGTACCTACTTCTATGGAGTCACATTCTCCAGAGCCCAGTTTTAATATGAAATCTGAATAACTCTGGTCACCTCTTGTTCTTTGAGCATTTTTCAAACTCATTTTATACAGTTTAGGCCAAACGGTGGATGTCTTTATAGAAGCTTGCACAATGTCATAGTTATTTCTTGCTGACGGTACGACCGGTGGTATTTGGCGAAAATCACCTGCGAGTATGATAATTTTACCGCCGAATATTTGATCAGAACGAATCAAATCACGTAGAGATCTATCCAGCAATTGGATTAAATATTTGTGCATCATCGGTGCTTCGTCTATTATAATGACGTGTGATCTGTAAATGAGTTCTGCTCGTTGGGAACCATTCTTTAATCCCCAAATACCACTATCATCTTTTACATCTAAAGGTAAGCGGAACATGCTGTGTGCGGTGAAGCCACCTTCATAGTTTGTAGCCGCTATACCGGAATATGCTGTACAGAGTACTACACCTCCTAGACACGATCGCACATAGGCGGCAATGACATTCAACAGTAATGTTTTTCCAGTACCGGAAGGACCGTCTAGGAATATAGCAGTCTGTTCAGCGACGCTGGAATCGTTCACAAAACCATAGTTAACAGATGGGTGAAGTAAGGCGTTAATGTGATCATAAACTTGCCTTTGTTCTGATGACAGTAAAGGTAACCATCTGTCAACATAAGTTTGCAAATCTCCAGTCTGATATGCGGCATGTTCTCTGTTGAATTCTGTCGTATCATCATGAACGGCGGGAAGACCTTGATCGGCGAGACTGCTGCCGTGCTTTCGTAACAGTCGGTCGATTTCCAACAGCGCCAAGCGATATGCTTCATCTGGATTACCTGGATTTCTCTCTAGGTGATCTTCGCTGAGCAGATGCTTATACTTGTCCCAGAGAATGGCTGCCGGAGCACCGTTTGTTGTGATGAGCACGAAGAAGTGACGCAAACTTGTAAAAATAAGATGTGTTACAAAATAATTGTACTGGTAGCGACATCTGGTTGATAAAATGTGAAGTTGTGATGTGACGTAATCTCCGTAATAAAGTTAGTCATTGCCCAACCATCTGTGAGTTTTATTAGAGGTTATGGGCCCAGCACGCTTCCACTGCGCCACTCTGCTATCTAATATGGTAGCAGAGCGTGGTTCCGATCCACGGACCTCTGCTACCATATTAGAGGTTATGTGCCTTGCGCGTTTTTATTTGTGAAAATAGTGTAATTAACGGCAAAAAATGTCTACAAACATTATATCGAGTATACCAAAGCTAAAGGGAAGAGAAAACTATGAAGACTGGGCGTTTGCTGCGGAAAATTTCCTTATTTTGGAAGGAATGCAGAAATGCATCTCAACGGAAGGAGATTCAAACGATGCCAAAGCGAAAGCAAAGATTATTTTGACCATGGATCCAAGCTTATACGTGCATATTAAAAGTGAAAACAGTGCCATGGGATTGTGGACAAAGTTAAAAAGAATGTTCGATGACACCGGCTTTTCTAGAAGAATCGGATTACTTCGTAACCTCATTTCAATTCGTCGTGAAAACTGTGAATCTATGTCTCAGTATGTGACCATGTTAGTGGAAACGAGTCAAAGATTAAACAATACAGGATTCAAGATTAACGACGAGTGGATTGGCTCTTTGTTGCTGGCTGGATTGCCTGAGAAATTCGCTCCGATGATAATGGCGATTGAACATTCAGGCATAGACATTACAGCGGACGCCATTAAATCCAAGCTAATTGACATGGAGGACGGAAGTGAAACAAGTTGTTCCCAAAGCGCATTTGCGACTAAAACATGGCAACACAGGAAAGCCAAGGCTGCCAACAGCACGCAACAAATGTCAGAAACATCAAACAAATCGCACGTCAAATGTTATAAATGTAAACAACTTGGACATTATAAAAATCAGTGTGAAAATGAGTTCAAAAAGAAACAATTACGTGCTTTCAGTGCAGTTTTTCTCAGCGGAAACTTTAGTAGTTCAGACTGGTATATAGACTCGGGTGCTAGCATGCATATGACGGCGAACGAAGATTGGTTATTAAACACTTCGAAGCAACATGAAGTTCAGGAGATCGTCATTGCTGACAAGTCAAAAGTTCCTGTGAAAAGTTGTGGAGATATCCAGATTACAACGGTGGTTGCAGATACTGAATATAGTATACCAGTTACGGGAGTTTTGTGTGTGCCGAGTCTAGCTACGAACTTGTTATCTGTTAGCCAGTTGATGAGTAAAGGAAACAAAGTGTCTTTTGTTAACAAACGGTGCTATATTCACAATCAGTCAGATGAGTTAGTGGCGACAGCAGATTTGATGGAAGGTGTTTACAAATTGAATATAAAGGATATTCCTTGTTTGTTGTCATCGGCGACGGGGACTGTGTGGCACAGAAGATTTGGACACCTGAACAGCAGCGATCTTAATAAAATGAAAGATGGAGCTGTCAAAGGAATGTCATTTATTTATTTATTTGATAGGAGAAAAAACAGAAATAGATACATGTTTGACAATAACAATGGTGATAACATTAGTTTAAGTATATCTATTCCCTTAACATTCTCACAAATTACATAAGAGATAAAAATGAAGCAGATGAAGAAGATAAATGGTTTATGACAATATTGGCTATAAACCCAAAGCCAAAAATACAGACTAAGCAAAAAACCCACAGCATGCACATGCAAACTTAAAATAAAAAATCATTAAAACTAAAAATTAATAAAGAAAAAGATACATTTTATATTTACCTAAGAATAAGACATATATTTCTGCTTTACCCTATTTCTTTTGTTTTATTTCCTTTTTTTTTCTTTTCTATGAACGCTTTCTTTACTTTATTTTTATATCTGTTACGAGAGCAGTTAAAGAAATCTATATTTAAAACATTATCATTGTAGTAATTGCACATACGATGTATCGGAGCTCTTTTTCCATTCTGAGTTCTAGTTCTTCTGAGATGAAAGAGATATTTGGGTCTATTACTACGATGACGGAGACTGGGTAGTTGGAAGTTAATCTGACTTAAGAGGTCTGCACATTTATATTCTCCAACACATATATTTCGAAGAATTACTGAATCAGTCACATGTCGGCGATCTGCAAGAGACATAAGCCCAAACTTGGCAAGAAGATCGCTGTAGGACAGACGGCTGTGATTAAGACGATAGTTCAAGGCACGTACAAATCTTTTTTGGATCATTTCAACCTTCCGAACATAAATATCAAACACCGGATTCCATATTGCTGAGGCATATTCTAATTTTATTTCATACATAGATAAGTAAATCAAATTGCCAAGTGTGTTGTGAAGGGAAGCAGGCCCGGTTACCATTCTCTCACGTCGGTAACAGGAGCACAGAACTGCTAGATATCATACATGCTGACATTTGTGGGCCGATGGAAATCAAATCTATTGGAGGCTCAAAGTATTTTTTATTGTTTGTAGATGACTACAGTAGAATGGCCTATGTTTACTTCTTGAAAACCAAAGATGAAGCTTTCGGGTGCTTTAAGGCGTATAAGTCATTAGTAGAGAATCAAACAGGAAAGAAAATGAAATGCTTAAGAACAGATAATGGATTAGAATTCTGCAGTAAGGCATTTGAGAAGTACTTACAGGATGCAGGAATCATTCATCAAAAAACTAATCCGTATACGCCAGAACAAAATGGCCTATGTGAACGACTTAATAGAACAGTAGTGGAGAAAGCTAAATGTTTGCTATATGATGCTGATCTAACCAAAAGATTTTGGGCAGAAGCTGTAAATACAGCTGTTTATCTGAGAAATAGATCAGTGGTATCGGGAACAAACAATAGAACTCCATTTGAACTTTGGACTGGAAATAAACCTGATGTTAGCCATCTGCGTATATTTGGAAGCAAGGTTCACATACCAAAAGAAAAAAGGCTTAAATTTGATAAAAAAGCAGAACAGTGTATCCTCGTTGGCTACCCAGACCATGTGAAAGGATATAGAATCTATAATCACAAGAATAACAAGATATCAACAAGCAGAGATATTGTTGTTTTGGAAGAAGGATTACAGAATACTGTTGTAAAAATAAACATTAATGAGGATTTGACAGACTTTGTAGCAAAAGAAGAGCATATAATAGACTGTAAACCAGCTGAGACACCAATAGAGTCAAAATTAAATCTAAGCAAGGGAAATGGCTGTGATAAGAAATTGCCTTATCAGCAGTTGATAGGCAGCATGATGTACTTAGCTGTACTTACAAGACCTGATATAGATTTTTCTGTAAATTATCTCAGTCATTTCAACAACTGTTATAATGAAGAACATTGGTCTTATGCCAAACGTGTGCTTAAGTACTCAAAGAAAACTAAAAATTTCTGTTTAAGATATGTTAGAGACGGTAATACACAACTACAAGCTTTTGTAGACGCTGACTGGGCTAGTAATTCAGTTGATAGAAAGTCTTATACGGGCTATGTTTTAAAGCTGTCTGGTTGTGTTGTTTCCTGGGAAACCAGAAAGCAGAGTACTGTAGCTTTATCTAGTACAGAGGCAGAGTATATGGGCCTGTCCGATTGTTGTAAAGAAGCTATATACTTGAAAAATTTGCAGTATGAGATAACTAAAGAAGTATATACTATTACCATATTTAATGACAATCAGTCTGCTCAGAAGTTAACAGCTAATCCTGTGTTTCACAAAAGGTCTAAACACATCGATGTACGCTATCATTTTTGTAGGGAGAATGTGGCTAATAATATTGTTAAGGTTAAATATTTGGCCTCCACAGAAATGCCTGCAGACCTATTAACAAAAGGATTATGTACAGCTAAGCACTATAAATTGTTAAAAATGTTGGGGCTATCACAATTGTTATAATGTTGAAACCTGTAAGTTTTTTTTATAATGAATTATTTTAATAACTTATAATGAATGTACCGTAATGTCCTAGAAGCAATACAACAAATCAAATAATTTTAGTTTCACATCATAGTATATTTTATACTTTTCCAAAATATTTTTGTTTCATTTCGATTTTTGGGATATTTCTCCTGAAATTATAGGAAGCACCAAAACCATTCTCCAGTTTTTTCAAAACATGAATCTTGTCTCGCGTTAGCTTGCCTCTCACACCGTGTTCGGCTAGTTCCGTACGAGCTCGTAGAAACAATTTTCAGATGACGCTGATTTTCAGCTATTCCCATGCTACTAATAATTTTTATATTTGACATCTTTTTTGTATCCTGCATAATACTTAAACAATTGTACAAGCAGATAGCGCTCATCTATAATCAGCAATTTTTAATAAGTTATCAAGTCGTTACACAAAAAAACACAATTTTCAGACCAATTAACGACCCAAAATAAAATAAAAAGAGTAGGTAATTATTATGTGTCTAACTATTTATAATAAGTAATGAATATAATATAAGGTGATTTTAATTACAGGTACCAAAAATATCAGCTTAAAAACATGTAATGTCTAGGACATTTCAAGTTTTGAAATTTCTTTTGTAGCTTAAGTAGTGCTTTCTTATATGTAAGTTTAAACGTTTTGTCTGTTATAAATTTATTTCTTATTGGTGGCGGCAAATTATTCCAAATCTTTGCACTTCTATAAGTGAAACATCTTTTAAAACCGGCAAGCCTATGTTTAGGGATACACAATAAGTTAAGATCCTTAGATCTGGTATGGATGCAATTAGCATCTCTTCTAAATTTAAATTTATCAAATAGGTTCTCTGGGCTCTTGTTCCAAACTACTTTATAAGTTACTTCCATGTTCAGGAGATCATGTTCATTGAGATATGGAGTGACGTGTGCGCGCTTCGGTATTTTATAACAGAAACGCGCACACGCATTTTGCACTCTCTGAATAGCCTTCGCTGTCTTTTGACATATTCTGGGGCCGTACACTGCACTACAATAGTTGAAGGATGACAGAATTAGAAGTTCGACTAAAGTTTCTCTTACATCTACAGTTACATACTCTCTGATCCCATACAGAACTTTTAACATAAAGAATGCGTTCCTAATTTTTTCATGCATGTGAGATTGAAACTTTAGTTCTTCGTCGAAAATTACACCAAGATTCCTGGCTTCCTTTACAAATGGAAGTTTTTGTTTATCTATTATAATATTAGGATCTTGATCCAAGACATATTTTATTTGGTGACTAGATCCCATTACTATACATTTAGATTTAAGTGGATTAAGAACTAAACAGTTCTTTTGTGCCCATTCAAATATGTTCTTTAAATCATCATTAATCTTCACGACAGCCGATGCGGTATCTGCCTGATTAAACGAAGAGTAGATTTGAGTGTCATCGGCATATAGATGGCATTGGCAATGCTTAAGTAATTTTGGCATGTCAGCAGTGTAAATTGTAAAAAGTATTGGGCTTAGTATAGATCCTTGAGGATTACCTCTTACTAATTGAGACAGATCGGAATTTAAAATTTCTCCGTTCTCATGTACTGTAGTAACGAATTGTATACGTCCCGACAGAAAAGACTGAAACCATTTGCACGTATTATTAGAAAACCCATAATATTTAAGTTTAGCAATTAAAAGCTCCACACTAATACAGTCAAAAGCTCGCGAGTAGTCTAGTAGGACCAAGATACTTGCTAATTTATTATCGGAAGCAGCAATAATATCATCTGATACTTTTAAAAGCGCAGTTTCGGTTCCATGACCGCCCCGAAAGCCTGACTGTATATTTGGAATTATGTTCTCGTTAGCTAAGTACCAGATTATTTGGTTTTGTACAGCCTTTTTTATTACTTTGGACATAACTGGTAACACACTTATTGGGCGTAGATCTTTGTAATCGCTGATATTACTTGATTTCGGTAACGGTTTTATAACAGCCATTTTATAACTATCAGGATAAGTTTGTGTTGCGATTGACATATTTACTATTGCAGTTATAACAGGTAGTGTATAGTGTAACGTTAACTCTATCATTTCAATGTTGATACCGTCATGACCTTTAGCGTTCGTTTTTATACTGGAGATAATTTTTTCGACATCTCTTTGATTTACTGGGGTAAAAGTAAAAAAGCTTTTATTATACCTCGAAGTTTCAAAATAGTTTAGAAGATGTTGGTTGACATTGTTATTTCCAGGTACATTCAAGAAGTGTTGATTCATTTTTTGAGGATCATTTAATTCAACAAGGACGTCCGTTGGTTGTTTGGAATAAAAAGGAGATGTTTTTTTGAAATGTTGCCACATTTTGCCAGGATTATTCTTATTATTATTTACGTAATATTTGAAATAGGCAACTTTTTCCCTATTTATTGTTGAATTAACAAGACGTTTTAGACTTTTGTAATATTCCAAGTCACTATCTCTTTTACTCTTATTAGCCTTGCTTAGAGCTTCATCTCTTAAGCCCATCATGAACCGAACCATATCTGTAATCCAGGGCTTGGATTTATCAAAACATTTTAATTTATGAACTGGTGCATGAATAAGCGAGTAATATAATTATTAAAAAGATCTACCATTAAATTGACATCACTTAGATCTAAAATTTTGTACCATGGTGTATTAAGAAGGTCTTTTTCAAATGCACCTCTGTCTATTTCTTTAAGATGGCGGGTTACAACAAAACGCTTGGCTAGTTTTGGCTTCCTATTGTCAACATCAAGCCAAACCATACCATGATCACTAAGTGATCGGTTATGCAACACATTAACATTCTTCACTTTACTAGTGTCCAGTAGAAAGAGCAGTTATATGCCTACTTAGCTATAAATACAGTCCACAATCGAATGAGTTGTTTTTTAAATTAGTAGCAAATAAATCGTCCTACACAACACCCGTGTTTACTCAAATTAAATCCAGCACCATACAGTGAACCTTATCGCGTAGACATAGTGGTCCAAATCGAGTCGGATTTTAGTACGAGTCGAGCGAGCTGAGAACAAAAGGCTTATCTAAGATTGCGATAACGAGGCTCGGCTGATGTTTTTCTGGACAAGTTTTAAGTGAAATTATAATAACGCGTAATAACATTGAGATCGAGTTATACAAACTGAGTGATTATTACGGATTATTGAACATTGTTTTGTGTATACAACCTATTACGGAACATTGAGTGAGCGAGTTGAACTTATGAACTGTGTACCTAAATAATAGTGGACTTCAGTAGGCACATATACTACGAGTTATTGTGAGATCTAAGCTGAGATACCTAAGTACCTACTGTGCCAATTGTTTGTTGGGTTTATTTTTATTGAGAGTGAGTCATGATGACGATCGATGTTTTATTTTCGTTACAAAACGAGTTACTGGCAAACCTAAAGAAAGCGGAGAAAAACTTTAAGAAAACTCCGAAAGAAAGACTGAAACAACCTTACATAGAAACGAGATTAGAAGTCTTAGATCAGCAGTTTTCAGAGTTTAAAGAGGGTCATAAGGCGATCATATCGAAAGCTTCGGAAGAAAGAAAGGAACCATATTTTACTGAAGAGAAGTATGAGTGTTTTGAAGAACATTATGTGCAATACAAAACTATGTTACGAGAAGCTTTGCAACCGTTACTACCTTCGCAAACATCATCAACGCCTAGCATGTCATCTGTGAGTTCTGTTGCTACGAGCGAGCATTACTATGACGTCAAACTACCACGACTAAATCTACCTACGTTTTCGGGCAAGTATGAAGAGTGGCAGACGTTTTATGATATGTTTTCGTCATTGATTCACAACAACAAAAACATCACGTCGGTACAAAAACTGCACTATTTAAAAGGTCAGTTGTCTGGAGAAGCACAGAATCTCTTAAGTAATTTTTCGACTACTGAGGCTAATTATGAGGAGGCTTGGAAGCAACTAGTACGACGTTATGACAATAAAAGATATAACTGCAATGCTGTGTTAAGAATTTTGTTTGCATTGAAGAAATTGCAAAACGAGTCTGCTTACGGAATCAAACACTTGTTAGATACTACTTCGACGTGTTTGAAATCCTTACAAAATATGGGCATTAGTACGAGTACATGGGATGCAATTATTGTGTTTTTAATTGTAACTAAGTTGGATCCGGAAACAGTTAAGCAGTGGGAATTGCATGTTAACACAGTACACAGCGATGAGTTACCGACCTGGGAACAACTAAGAAGTTATTTAGAGAGCAGATTCCGGTCTTTAGAGATGATAGATAGCAATATTAGCAATGTGTCGCGCCCTACGCCAACAGTTAGACCAGTAAGCAAAACTAAAGCATTCCATACGTCAATCGAGAAGAAGCCGAAAACAAACGAAGCTGATTGTGCCATGTGTCATGAAAAGCACTACATTTATCACTGCAAGCAATTCGGACTCTTAACACCGAATGAGAGACAAGACTTCGTGCAAAACAATCGACTGTGTTTTAATTGTTTATCACCCACGCATGCAGCGATGAAATGTCGACTATCAACGAGTTGTAGAAAATGTGGAAGGCGACACCATACTATGCTACATTTTGAGCGGGAGAAGAGTGAGACCAGCCAGGACACCACACCAGCGAGCGAGGCTGTAGCGACGCCATCACGAGGTGACACGCATATCACGGCAGCTTTTTCTAGAGAGCTTCAGCCGAACAGTGTTCTGCTGGCGACGGCTAGAGTTAAGGTATTAAATTCAACTGGTTGTAAACAAACTATAAGAATTTTACTTGATCAGGGATCTCAGGCTTCCTTTGTAACTGAAGCTACTGTACAATTACTGGGACTTATACGTAAACCAGTAAGTGGTTGGGTGTCAGGGTTAGGAGATGGTAGTATGAGAATTAAACACACGGTTTCATTTTGCGTAGAATCACGCCATAATCCACAGAATTCAATTCAAGTAAATGCGTATGTACTACACTCTTTAACATCTTTACTTCCAGCGACAAAACTTAGAGTGCCTGAGTGGACAGAAATAGGTAACTTACCTTTAGCTGATCCTACCTACACAGTGCCAGGTAAGATTGACATTTTACTCGGCGCAGAGGCATATAGCGAGATTTTGTTAGACGGTGTAATTAAGCAAACAGGTGGGAGTTTAATAGCACAAAATACTATTTTTGGATGGATACTGTCAGGGAGAGTGGCACACGAATCAGGTGATTTAACAAAAGTAAAGTTTACTAGTATGCATGTGCAAGTGAAAGAGGATGAATTATTAAAGAAATTTTGGGAGATTGAGAACGAGCCTAACACAGTACAAAAGGAGATGACTGAGAGCGAGAAATTATGTGAGCATTTCTTTGATTCAACAACCGTGAGAGATGATAAAGGGAGGTTTGTAGTGAGATTACCATTTACAACGAATGATCCTAAGTGCAAATATGGTCATTCTAAAGAGATAGCTGTCAAGAGATTAGAATCATTAGAGAGAAAACTGTCACGAGATCCTAAACTGAGAGAAGAGTATAACAAGGTATTTAGAGAATATTTGAGTGAAAATCACATGAGGCCAGTTTACGAGAATGAGTTAGAGAATCCTGATGCTGTATATCTGCCTCACCACGCAGTAGTAAGAGACGACAAAGAGACCACTAAGGTGCGAATTGTCTTCAATGCTTCGAGCAAGGGAGACAATAATATTTCGTTAAATGACGATCTCCTTGTCGGACCTAAGTTACAGCAGGATTTGAGACATATTTTAATGAGATGGAGAAATCACAAAGTGTGTCTCATTGCGGACATAGTCAAGATGTATCGAATGGTTCGTGTGGCAGAGGAAGATACAGACTATCAGAGAATAGTTTGGAGGTTTACAGTAGATAGATCAGAACCTATTCAACATTTTAGGTTACTAAGACTGACTTTTGGGACAGCATGCGCGCCATATTTAGCAGTCAAATCTTTACAAAGGCTTGCAGAGTTAGAGGAAGAGAAGTTTCCGTTAGCTGCTAAAATAACAAAGTTAGATTACTATATGGATGATTTGATAACTGGCGCAGATACTGAGACTGAGGTACTAAAAATATATAATGAGATGAATGAGTTAATGAGATCAGGTGGATTCGAACTACAAAAATGGAATAGTAATTGTGAGAGTATATTGCAAAAAATCGGATGTAATGATGCGTCAGGTAATCAGTCAGATTCTATTAAACTAAATAAGTCGATCAAAGTGCTGGGAGTGAGTTGGTGCCGAGATACTGACAACTTTATCTACACGTTGAACTTACCTGAACCTACACAGCCAATTACCAAGAGACAAGTCCTTGCTGATGTAGCAAGACTTTATGATCCTGAAGGTTGGATTTCTCCGGTTGTCGTTTTAGCTAAAATGTTTATGCAGAAGTTATGGCAATCAGGCTTAGAGTGGGATGACTACTTAACAGAGGAGCTTCGGAGACAGTGGCTGAAGTATAGAGGTGCATTAACGGATTTGAGGCAACTGAAAATACCGAGATGGTTGAATGTTACGCGTGAATCTAAAACGGAGCTTCACGTATTTTCAGATGCTTCAAAAGCTGCTTTTGCCGCCGCAGTTTACGCTCGAGTAGTAGATGAGTCACACCAAGTTCATGTACATCTTGTAACAGCGAAAACCAAAGTTGCACCCATAGAAAAGGAAATTTCTATTCCACGCCTCGAGTTATGTGGTGCAACCTTGGCTGCGAAGCTGATATGGGAGGTAGCATCTGTGATGGAGATACCTAAAGAGAATTGGTATGGTTGGACAGACAGTACCATTGTTCTTGCTTGGCTTAAAGGAGGTGCTAGTCGTTGGACTACCTTTGTCAGCAATCGAGTGTCCACAATATTAAACTTAATGGACGTTGGGCAGTGGAGTCATGTGCCCACAGAACAAAATCCTGCAGACTGTGCCTCGCGAGGATTGCAACCAAAAGACTTAATAGATCATACATTGTGGTGGCGAGGACCGCAGTGGTTGTCTGAAACCAACATAGAGATTGTAAATACAATCGTTGAAGATACTCACGAGGACGAGAGAGTCAAATCTTTCAGTACTTTATCCAACGTAGACGAGGAACCCAGTTTTGCCCGGTTTTCGTCATTACAAAGATTGCTCAAAGTCCTGTCCTATTGTAGACGAATTTTGAATTTAAGGTTACCAAAAAATGAGCGATTAAGGTTACCAAAATTTATTATGTTGGACGAAAAAAACGAGACATTACTAACTTGCATTAGGCAAGTACAAAAGCGTGAGTTTGAGAGCGAAATCAATCATCTGAAAGCTAGAGGATGTGTACTAAAAAAGAGTCCCCTCCGCACTCTTTGTCCTTTTTTGGATGAAAAGGGAATTTTAAGAGTGTCAGGACGGATAGAACAGTCAGATGCTTGTTATGATACGAGACATCCAATAATTATGCCTGCTAAAAATCATTTTACCAGACTTTTAATTGTTGATGCTCACCACCAGACCTTACACGGAGGTCCACAAGTGATGATAAATTTCTTGAGAGCTAAATACTGGATCATCCATATTAAAGAACGTGTCAAGAAGATTTTCAGAGAATGTGTGGTTTGTTTGAGGTACTCCACTAAGAAGACAACTCCATTTATGGGTCTTCTACCTGAGGCAAGATTAAGACCTAGCAAACCTTTCAAATCTTGCGGTGTAGACTATTTTGGAGCCATAAATATTAGCACACGCTCGCGGAGTGCCCTGCCTGGGACTCCGAGCGGCAGAACCTGGTGAGTCAGGTTGGGCAGGACCTCTCCCCTCCGGTCTTAGTTCGTTCTATGCTGCGAGGGGAGAGCTATTGGGAAGCCGTTACCAGGTTCTGCGAAAGCGTAATGGTGCGGAAGGAGGAGGCGGAGCGGGAGAGGGAGAGAGCCGATCCCGCTCGAAGGCGGAGGCGTCGAGGCGGAAGGGGTAACCGCCTCGACAGGGCCCGGTAGTCCGGG
>CAJUZF010000002.1:0-2500 GCA_910592155.1 Ypsolopha scabrella
GTTTTATATGTATATAAATATTATATGTATATTAATTATAATAAAAAAGGTATAATAATAATAATAATAATAATAATGAAATATTAAAATAAATTAAATTAAAAAATAACAAAAAGGGGATTAATTATGAAAAGATAATTTTAATTTTAAAATAAATCATGGTATACGAAAAAAATATATTATACATAAATAGTGACAAAAACAATTTTTCAATGTTATAGACAAACAACATACCGCAAAATAATAATAATAATAATAATAATAATAAATCTTGTGTATAATCTAGTTACCAGTGATACCATTAATTTCATCGTTTCATTCATTACTTACTCGGTCTCGTTCCAAGCGATAGCGCGAATGGCTCAATATATCAGTTTTGTTTTGGTACTATAAAATCAAAAAAAACCCTCATTTAGAATTGCATTCATGCACATAGATCGATCGAGAATCCATGTTCGGGCGGACGGTGTTTCTTTCCAAGCGATAGCGCGAATGGCTCAATATATCAGTTTTTGGCTCAATAAAGTCAAAGAAACCGCATTTAAAATTTCATTCATGCATTTCAACGTACAAATGAAACGTACATTATACGGACAGACAGTGAGGGAAATTCTAAAAAGTGCACTCTTATGCCTCAGTGCAATACTAATATAAATCAATATTACAATTAAAATGACACGGTAAAGGCGCTCAGTTATAATCTAGATACCACTACTTTCACTGTTTCATTACTTATTACTTCGTGTTCGGGCGCACGATCTTTCGTTCCAAGCGATAGCGCGAATGGCTCAATATATCAGTTTTTGACTCCATAAAGTCAGAGAAACCGTATTTAAAATTTCATTCATGCATGTCAACGTACAAATGAAACATACATTATACGGACAGACAGTGAGGGAAATTCTAAAAAGTGCACTCTTATGCCTCAGTGCAATACTAATATAAATCAATATTACAATTAAAATGACACAGTAAAGGCGCTTAGTTATAATCTAGATACCACTACTTCCACTGTTTCATTACTTATTACTTCGTGTTCGGCCGCACGATCTTTCGTTCCAAGCGATAGCGCGAATGGCTCAATATAACAGTTTCGTTACCATAAAATCAGAGAGAACCCCTCATTTAGAATTGCATTCATGCACATAGATCGATCGAGAATTCATGTTCGGGCGCACGGTGTTTCTTTCCAAGCGATAGCGCGAATGGCTCAATATATTATCAGTTTTTGGCTCAATAAGAAGGAAAAGGTGTCCTGAGAAAAAAAAATACATCTTAGTCTACCTACCTGTCTAAAATACTGAGAAAAACATCGGATACCTGTCTGGTATAGTTTAACACTTTTTTTCTTTTTCTTTTTCATTACTAATAAATGCTAGGTGACGCGGGTGGGAATCTCGTGAATCCATTCACGCGCGTCACTATTCGTGTATAGAAAATGGATATAAAGCCAGTTCAGAGCCACCCTTTTCGTGTATAGAGAAAAGACTCTGAGACGAAAACCCTATTCGTGTATAGGTCGCAGCACGACGCTGCTCTACCGAGCACAACACCCCGCCAGGAACGAAAGTCGTCTGTCTACAGACGGTTCCGAGCCCCGACATCGAACTTAAAATTTTCATTCATGCATGTCGACGTACAAATGAAACACGTTATACACGTGCATAAAATAAAGACTTATTGGAAGATAAACCAAGAGAAGAATTAGCAAGATCGTGTCTTTTTTTTTTTTTTCTCAGTGTGGCTTAATGCTATTACAGTAATTTTTTTAACTTATATAAAATTATACTGAACAATGTATTAAACTATAATAACTAAAGGATAAAAATTTTTTTTCTTTTTCATTTAAATGATCTACTGATGACCTCGTGAATCCATTCACGCGCGTCACTAATTAGATGACGAGGCATTTGGCTAACCTAAGAGAGCCATTGTTACTCCCGCCAGCGTTCACTCAAATTTCTTTACGTCGACATTCAGAGCAACCCTTTTCGTGTATAGAGAAAAGACGCAGAAAAAGAGAACGGTTCTTCCACACGAACACCCTATTCGTGTATAGAAAATGAATATAAAGACGGTTCTTCACGTCGACATTCAGAGCGACCCTTTTCGTGTATAGAGAAAAGACTCTGAGAAAAAACTCTGTCTCTACACGAACATCCTATTCGTGTATAGAAAGTGAATATAAAGACAGTTCTTCACGTCGACATTCAGAGCCACACTTTTCGTGTATATAGAAAAGACTCTGAGAAAAAACTCGGTCTCTACACGAACATCCTATTCGTGTATAGAAAGTGAATATAAAGACAGTTCTTCACGTCGACATTCAGAGCCACACTTTTCGTGTATAGAGAAAAGACGCAGAAAAAAAAAACTGTTCTTCCACACGAACACCCTATTCGTGTATAGAAAATCAATATAAAGACAGTTCTTGACGTCGACATTCAGAGCAACCCTTTTCGTGTATAGAGAAAAGACTCTGAAAAAAAAACTCGTTCTC
>CAJUZF010000002.1:7500-12500 GCA_910592155.1 Ypsolopha scabrella
CGCAAGAGTGCGTGTGAGTTTCACGTCTATACCGTCCGACAGCCGACCGGCGTCCGCCACGGTCCCACGGCCACGAGGACCGCGGGGCTTCCGAGCGGGGCTTAGGTCGACGTCGAACGGGTCGCGATGTCTTACTAAGAGAGAAGTGCACGCCGTCCACGGGCGCAGACTGCGCCGGCCGTGCCGCCGACAGAGGCCGACGACATCGAACCGGCGCAGCCGCTCCGTGGAAAGACGATGAATCTCTCCGTTCGTTCATTCGAGTTTCGCAGGTTTACCCCTGAACGGTTTCACGTACTCTTGAACTCTCTCTTCAAAGTTCTTTTCAACTTTCCCTCACGGTACTTGTTCGCTATCGGTCTCGCGGTAATATTTAGCCTTAGATGGAGTTTACCACCCACTTAGGGCTGCACTCTCAAGCAACCCGACTCTGAGGAGAGTTCCTCTCGCCGCCGCCCTCCGTCGCTACGGGCCTGGCACCCTCTACGGGAAAACGGCCCCGTTCAAGACGAACTTGGACAGGAGTCGCGACGACGAGAAAGCGGAACCTCCCGAACACCACATGTCCCGCGGCCGTTACAACCGCGGGATTCAGTGCTGGGCTCTTTCCTGTTCGCTCGCCGCTACTAAGGAAATCCTGGTTAGTTTCTTTTCCTCCGCTTACTAATATGCTTAAATTCGGCGGGTAATCCTCCCTGATCTGAGGCCAACGTGTATAATTGAGAGGCAGACTCGATATCCGTCGGCGCGTAAGCGCGGTTCGGACGTCGAGTCCGCCTACGTGTGTACATTGTGTGCACATCAAAGCGCTGAACGCTCGCCTTTGAGGATGTGAAAACATCCAGCACCGACGAGTCGCCACTAGGCGATGATGACACAATGTCGATTTTTAAACTGACGAATTCATTCAAAAATTCGAACAGTCAATTGCAACATATTTATTTTGCAATAATTATGTGCAGTGTGGTATTGTATTTTATGCAGCCGGCCCTCAGACAGGAGTGGTCCTGGATGTGTCTCCACGGACCGCAATGTGCGTTCGAAATGTCGATGTTCAAATGTGTCCTGCAGTTCACACTATGACGCGCAGTTAACTGCGTTCTTCATCGACCCGCGAGCCAAGTGATCCACCGTCCAGGGTAATGATTTTGGCAATATCGATTTCACACAGAAAATAAAATAATAAAAAAAATTTCGAATGAAATTCACCGCAGTTTATAGTTTTCAAGTCAATCGAACAGACGACTCGGGGTGCGGATTTGTACCCGTCTGCATCGTGTCAGTTCGACGGACTGTCTCTCGGCCGCCGTCTATAATATACGAGAGTACATAATAAACTACAGCCAGAGAGGATCTGTGGAAACAGAGCATTGTCATCGAACACTGTTCTACGACTATGTTATCTGTTGAGATCGTTTTTGTAAAATCATCTGGTAAAAGTTGATTTATACGTTAATGATCCTTCCGCAGGTTCCCCTACGGAAACCTTGTTACGACTTTTACTTCCTCTAAATGATCAAGTTTGGTCAACTTCCCAACAACGCCGACGGCCGTGAAGCCATCGCGTGTCGGTCCGAAGACCTCACTAAATCATTCAATCGGTAGTAGCGACGGGCGGTGTGTACAAAGGGCAGGGACGTAATCAACGCGAGCTTATGACTCGCGCTTACTAGGAATTCCTCGTTTATGGGGGATAATTGCAAACCCCAATCCCCAGCACGAAGGAGTTTCAGCGGGTTGCCCGGGCCTCTAGGCCAGGGAGAACATGCTGATTCCTTCAGTGTAGCGCGCGTGCGGCCCAGGACATCTAAGGGCATCACAGACCTGTTATTGCTCAATCTCGTGCGGCTCGAAGCCGCCGGTCCCTCTAAGAAGAATTTTAATACGTCGCCAGTGAGTTGCGCGGCCGAAACCACGCACACCTAAATGACGACGCCTATTTAGCAGGCTAGAGTCTCGTTCGTTACCGGAATTAACCAGACAAATCGCTCCACCAACTAAGAACGGCCATGCACCACCACCCACCGAATCAAGAAAGAGCTGTTAATCTGTCAATCCTTCCGGTGTCCGGGCCTGGTGAGATTTCCCGTGTTGAGTCAAATTAAGCCGCAGGCTCCACTCCTGGTGGTGCCCTTCCGTCAATTCCTTTAAGTTTCAGCTTTGCAACCATACTCCCCCCGGAGTCCAAAATCTTTGGTTTCCCGGAAGCTGCCCGCCGAGCCATTGTAGTAACGTCGGCGGATCGCTAGATGACATATTTACGGTTAGAACTAGGGCGGTATCTAATCGCCTTCGAACCTCTAACTTTCGTTCTTGATTGATGAAAACACCTTTGGCAAATGCTTTCGCTGATGTTCGTCTTGCGACGATCCAAGAATTTCACCTCTAACGTCGCAATACGAATGCCCCCAGTTATCCCTATTAATCATTACCTCGGAGTTCTGAAAACCAACAAAATAGAACCGAGATCATATTCTATTATTCCATGCACGAAATATTCAAGCAGCATTTTGAGCCCGCTTTGAGCACTCTAATTTGTTCAAAGTAAAATTGTCGGCCCATCTCGACACTCACTGAAGAGCACCGCGATAGGATTTTTGATATTGAGACACCGTTTGACCGGTGGCTCACCGACGATATGCTCCGCAAACGTGTCAGTATCACCGCGGATGCGGTGCACCGACAGCGCGGCGCACAAATGCAACTACGAGCTTTTTAACCGCAACAATTTTAGTATACGCTATTGGAGCTGGAATTACCGCGGCTGCTGGCACCAGACTTGCCCTCCAATTGTTCCTCGTTAAAATATTTAAAGTGTACTCATTCCGATTACGAGGCCTCGTAAGAGTCCCGTATCGTTATTTTTCGTCACTACCTCCCCGTGCCGGGAGTGGGTAATTTGCGCGCCTGCTGCCTTCCTTGGATGTGGTAGCCGTTTCTCAGGCTCCCTCTCCGGAATCGAACCCTGATTCCCCGTTACCCGTGACAACCATGGTAGTCGCAGAAACTACCATCGAAAGTTGATAAGGCAGACATTTGAAAGATGCGTCGTCGGTACTTGACCATACGAGCGGCAAAAGTTATCCAGATTCATCAAAATGAACGACTTTGGACGCGAGGCCCTCCGTCGATTGGTTTTGATCTAATAAAAGCACTCATTCCATCACTGGTCAGAGTTCTGATTGCATGTATTAGCTCTAGAATTACCACAGTTATCCAAGTAACTGAGTAAGATCTAAGGAACCAAAACTGATATATTGAGCCATTCGCGGTATCGCCTTAATACGGCTTGCACTGAGACATGCATGGCTTAATCTTTGAGACAAGCATATAACTACTGGCAGGATCAACCAGGGAGCTGTCTTTATATAAATAATGAGAGAACTGTTCCGTGTGCGTCGCATGAGCGCGTCGCACGACGGTTGTCCGTTTCAAAATTATACAAAACACAACTTTGTTTTTATTATAAAGTTCTGTATAGCACAGAGGACGCTTAGACGCGCCATTTACGAACGTTCAACCGAGAGTCGTCTTCGACTATATTAAAAGTCTGCTTACGAAACTCGAGAGAATTATCGATTTCACCCGGTGCTATAGAGACCAGACTGAGTACGCAAAAGCGGCATTCAACGCGCCTCTGGACACATTTCAATTTTCAATGTATCGGCGCCCGATGTGAACATTTTAGATGAGAGATTCTCTCGCACGCGGAGCGCACGAGTAGGAGCGAATTGAACGTTTACATACTAAGCGTGAACCTTTCAACTGGTGTACTCGATGTCTAGTCGACGGAAAAATTAGATTGTTTTATATGTATATAAATATTATATGTATATTAATTATAATAAAAAAGGTATAATAATAATAATAATAATAATAATGAAATATTAAAATAAATTAAATTAAAAAATAACAAAAAGGGGATTAATTATGAAAAGATAATTTTAATTTTAAAATAAATCATGGTATACGAAAAAAATATATTATACATAAATAGTGACAAAAACAATTTTTCAATGTTATAGACAAACAACATACCGCAAAATAATAATAATAATAATAATAATAATAAATCTTGTGTATAATCTAGTTACCAGTGATACCATTAATTTCATCGTTTCATTCATTACTTACTCGGTCTCGTTCCAAGCGATAGCGCGAATGGCTCAATATATCAGTTTTGTTTTGGTACTATAAAATCAAAAAAAACCCTCATTTAGAATTGCATTCATGCACATAGATCGATCGAGAATCCATGTTCGGGCGGACGGTGTTTCTTTCCAAGCGATAGCGCGAATGGCTCAATATATCAGTTTTTGGCTCAATAAAGTCAAAGAAACCGCATTTAAAATTTCATTCATGCATTTCAACGTACAAATGAAACGTACATTATACGGACAGACAGTGAGGGAAATTCTAAAAAGTGCACTCTTATGCCTCAGTGCAATACTAATATAAATCAATATTACAATTAAAATGACACGGTAAAGGCGCTCAGTTATAATCTAGATACCACTACTTTCACTGTTTCATTACTTATTACTTCGTGTTCGGGCGCACGATCTTTCGTTCCAAGCGATAGCGCGAATGGCTCAATATATCAGTTTTTGACTCCATAAAGTCAGAGAAACCGTATTTAAAATTTCATTCATGCATGTCAACGTACAAATGAAACATACATTATACGGACAGACAGTGAGGGAAATTCTAAAAAGTGCACTCTTATGCCTCAGTGCAATACTAATATAAATCAATATTACAATTAAAATGACACAGTAAAGGCGCTTAGTTATAATCTAGATACCACTACTTCCACTGTTTCATTACTTATTACTTCGTGTTCGGCCGCACGATCTTTCGTTCCAAGCGATAGCGCGAATGGCTCAATATAACAGTTTCGTTACCATAAAATCAGAGAGAACCCCTCATTTAGAATTGCATTCATGCACATAGATCGATCGAGAATTCATGTTCGGGCGCACGGTGTTTCTTTCCAAGCG
>CAJUZF010000002.1:17500-25000 GCA_910592155.1 Ypsolopha scabrella
TTCCCGGACCTCTCGGCGGCGTCTTCAGGCCACTTTGGGTTACCCCGTCGAACTCTCGTTGAAAACGAGGGAACGATTATTGAAACGGTTCCGCTGCCGGGTTCCGGAATAGGAACCGGATTCCCTTTCGCTCAATGGGTGTTGATTATCAAATTTGAATAAACACACCGCATCGACATAAGATTTCTCCTTGAGCTTAGGATCGACTGACTCGCGAGCAACTACTGTTCACGCGAAACCCTTCTCCACGTCAGTCCTCCAGGGCCTCGCTGGAGTATTTGCTACTACCACCAAGATCTGCACCGACGGCGGCTCCAGGCGGGCTCACGCCCAGACCCTTCTGCGCTCACCGCCGCGCACGTCCTACTCGTTACAGCTTAATGACGTACAGTAAAGTACGCCTCACATGCCGGTAACGGTAGAGTATAGGCAAAACGCTTCAGCGCCATCCATTTTCAGGGCTGGTTGCTTCGGCAGGTGAGTTGTTACACACTCCTTAGCGGATTCCGACTTCCATGGCCACCGTCCTGCTGTCATGAGCGACCAACGCCTTTCATGGTGTCCCATGAGCGTTTTTTAGGCGCCTTAACACTACGTTTGGTTCATCCCACAGCGCCAGTTCTGCTTACCAAAATTGGCCCACTTGGCACCGTCATCAGATCTCCGGCTTCATCATTCGAGTAAGCCGGAGTTCTCACCCATTTAAAGTTTGAGAATAGGTTGAAGTCGTTTCGGCCCCAATGCCTCTAATCATTCGCTTTACCGGATGAGACTGTTGCACATCGACGCCAGCTATCCTGAGGGAAACTTCGGACGGAACCAGCTACTAGATGGTTCGATTAGTCTTTCGCCCCTATACCCAGTTCCGACGATCGATTTGCACGTCAGAATCGCTACGGTCCTCCATCAGGGTTTCCCCTGACTTCGACCTGACCAGGCATAGTTCACCATCTTTCGGGTCCCAGCATCTGTGCTCAGAGCGCGCCTGCATTCACAGATTGGAAACGAGACGCCTCGGGAGTGCGGGAGACCGGCCGAGACCGGACTCCATCCTCCCTGAGCGCGCGACAAGCGCGCGCCTTCACTTTCGTTACGCCTAAAAGTTTTGAATCTCGATGACTCGCACACATGCTAGACTCCTTGGTCCGTGTTTCAAGACGGGTCCTGCGAGTGCCCGAAACTGAATCATCGCAGACCGAGACTCACACAGTCCGAGACAACGGCTGCGACTACAGACAGCGCCGCGCCGACGACCGCACTTACGGCAGGAATCGACGCGGCGCCGACTTGCGTCGTGCCGGACGCAAGAGTGCGTGTGAGTTTCACGTCTATACCGTCCGACAGCCGACCGGCGTCCGCCACGGTCCCACGGCCACGAGGACCGCGGGGCTTCCGAGCGGGGCTTAGGTCGACGTCGAACGGGTCGCGATGTCTTACTAAGAGAGAAGTGCACGCCGTCCACGGGCGCAGACTGCGCCGGCCGTGCCGCCGACAGAGGCCGACGACATCGAACCGGCGCAGCCGCTCCGTGGAAAGACGATGAATCTCTCCGTTCGTTCATTCGAGTTTCGCAGGTTTACCCCTGAACGGTTTCACGTACTCTTGAACTCTCTCTTCAAAGTTCTTTTCAACTTTCCCTCACGGTACTTGTTCGCTATCGGTCTCGCGGTAATATTTAGCCTTAGATGGAGTTTACCACCCACTTAGGGCTGCACTCTCAAGCAACCCGACTCTGAGGAGAGTTCCTCTCGCCGCCGCCCTCCGTCGCTACGGGCCTGGCACCCTCTACGGGAAAACGGCCCCGTTCAAGACGAACTTGGACAGGAGTCGCGACGACGAGAAAGCGGAACCTCCCGAACACCACATGTCCCGCGGCCGTTACAACCGCGGGATTCAGTGCTGGGCTCTTTCCTGTTCGCTCGCCGCTACTAAGGAAATCCTGGTTAGTTTCTTTTCCTCCGCTTACTAATATGCTTAAATTCGGCGGGTAATCCTCCCTGATCTGAGGCCAACGTGTATAATTGAGAGGCAGACTCGATATCCGTCGGCGCGTAAGCGCGGTTCGGACGTCGAGTCCGCCTACGTGTGTACATTGTGTGCACATCAAAGCGCTGAACGCTCGCCTTTGAGGATGTGAAAACATCCAGCACCGACGAGTCGCCACTAGGCGATGATGACACAATGTCGATTTTTAAACTGACGAATTCATTCAAAAATTCGAACAGTCAATTGCAACATATTTATTTTGCAATAATTATGTGCAGTGTGGTATTGTATTTTATGCAGCCGGCCCTCAGACAGGAGTGGTCCTGGATGTGTCTCCACGGACCGCAATGTGCGTTCGAAATGTCGATGTTCAAATGTGTCCTGCAGTTCACACTATGACGCGCAGTTAACTGCGTTCTTCATCGACCCGCGAGCCAAGTGATCCACCGTCCAGGGTAATGATTTTGGCAATATCGATTTCACACAGAAAATAAAATAATAAAAAAAATTTCGAATGAAATTCACCGCAGTTTATAGTTTTCAAGTCAATCGAACAGACGACTCGGGGTGCGGATTTGTACCCGTCTGCATCGTGTCAGTTCGACGGACTGTCTCTCGGCCGCCGTCTATAATATACGAGAGTACATAATAAACTACAGCCAGAGAGGATCTGTGGAAACAGAGCATTGTCATCGAACACTGTTCTACGACTATGTTATCTGTTGAGATCGTTTTTGTAAAATCATCTGGTAAAAGTTGATTTATACGTTAATGATCCTTCCGCAGGTTCCCCTACGGAAACCTTGTTACGACTTTTACTTCCTCTAAATGATCAAGTTTGGTCAACTTCCCAACAACGCCGACGGCCGTGAAGCCATCGCGTGTCGGTCCGAAGACCTCACTAAATCATTCAATCGGTAGTAGCGACGGGCGGTGTGTACAAAGGGCAGGGACGTAATCAACGCGAGCTTATGACTCGCGCTTACTAGGAATTCCTCGTTTATGGGGGATAATTGCAAACCCCAATCCCCAGCACGAAGGAGTTTCAGCGGGTTGCCCGGGCCTCTAGGCCAGGGAGAACATGCTGATTCCTTCAGTGTAGCGCGCGTGCGGCCCAGGACATCTAAGGGCATCACAGACCTGTTATTGCTCAATCTCGTGCGGCTCGAAGCCGCCGGTCCCTCTAAGAAGAATTTTAATACGTCGCCAGTGAGTTGCGCGGCCGAAACCACGCACACCTAAATGACGACGCCTATTTAGCAGGCTAGAGTCTCGTTCGTTACCGGAATTAACCAGACAAATCGCTCCACCAACTAAGAACGGCCATGCACCACCACCCACCGAATCAAGAAAGAGCTGTTAATCTGTCAATCCTTCCGGTGTCCGGGCCTGGTGAGATTTCCCGTGTTGAGTCAAATTAAGCCGCAGGCTCCACTCCTGGTGGTGCCCTTCCGTCAATTCCTTTAAGTTTCAGCTTTGCAACCATACTCCCCCCGGAGTCCAAAATCTTTGGTTTCCCGGAAGCTGCCCGCCGAGCCATTGTAGTAACGTCGGCGGATCGCTAGATGACATATTTACGGTTAGAACTAGGGCGGTATCTAATCGCCTTCGAACCTCTAACTTTCGTTCTTGATTGATGAAAACACCTTTGGCAAATGCTTTCGCTGATGTTCGTCTTGCGACGATCCAAGAATTTCACCTCTAACGTCGCAATACGAATGCCCCCAGTTATCCCTATTAATCATTACCTCGGAGTTCTGAAAACCAACAAAATAGAACCGAGATCATATTCTATTATTCCATGCACGAAATATTCAAGCAGCATTTTGAGCCCGCTTTGAGCACTCTAATTTGTTCAAAGTAAAATTGTCGGCCCATCTCGACACTCACTGAAGAGCACCGCGATAGGATTTTTGATATTGAGACACCGTTTGACCGGTGGCTCACCGACGATATGCTCCGCAAACGTGTCAGTATCACCGCGGATGCGGTGCACCGACAGCGCGGCGCACAAATGCAACTACGAGCTTTTTAACCGCAACAATTTTAGTATACGCTATTGGAGCTGGAATTACCGCGGCTGCTGGCACCAGACTTGCCCTCCAATTGTTCCTCGTTAAAATATTTAAAGTGTACTCATTCCGATTACGAGGCCTCGTAAGAGTCCCGTATCGTTATTTTTCGTCACTACCTCCCCGTGCCGGGAGTGGGTAATTTGCGCGCCTGCTGCCTTCCTTGGATGTGGTAGCCGTTTCTCAGGCTCCCTCTCCGGAATCGAACCCTGATTCCCCGTTACCCGTGACAACCATGGTAGTCGCAGAAACTACCATCGAAAGTTGATAAGGCAGACATTTGAAAGATGCGTCGTCGGTACTTGACCATACGAGCGGCAAAAGTTATCCAGATTCATCAAAATGAACGACTTTGGACGCGAGGCCCTCCGTCGATTGGTTTTGATCTAATAAAAGCACTCATTCCATCACTGGTCAGAGTTCTGATTGCATGTATTAGCTCTAGAATTACCACAGTTATCCAAGTAACTGAGTAAGATCTAAGGAACCAAAACTGATATATTGAGCCATTCGCGGTATCGCCTTAATACGGCTTGCACTGAGACATGCATGGCTTAATCTTTGAGACAAGCATATAACTACTGGCAGGATCAACCAGGGAGCTGTCTTTATATAAATAATGAGAGAACTGTTCCGTGTGCGTCGCATGAGCGCGTCGCACGACGGTTGTCCGTTTCAAAATTATACAAAACACAACTTTGTTTTTATTATAAAGTTCTGTATAGCACAGAGGACGCTTAGACGCGCCATTTACGAACGTTCAACCGAGAGTCGTCTTCGACTATATTAAAAGTCTGCTTACGAAACTCGAGAGAATTATCGATTTCACCCGGTGCTATAGAGACCAGACTGAGTACGCAAAAGCGGCATTCAACGCGCCTCTGGACACATTTCAATTTTCAATGTATCGGCGCCCGATGTGAACATTTTAGATGAGAGATTCTCTCGCACGCGGAGCGCACGAGTAGGAGCGAATTGAACGTTTACATACTAAGCGTGAACCTTTCAACTGGTGTACTCGATGTCTAGTCGACGGAAAAATTAGATTGTTTTATATGTATATAAATATTATATGTATATTAATTATAATAAAAAAGGTATAATAATAATAATAATAATAATAATGAAATATTAAAATAAATTAAATTAAAAAATAACAAAAAGGGGATTAATTATGAAAAGATAATTTTAATTTTAAAATAAATCATGGTATACGAAAAAAATATATTATACATAAATAGTGACAAAAACAATTTTTCAATGTTATAGACAAACAACATACCGCAAAATAATAATAATAATAATAATAATAATAAATCTTGTGTATAATCTAGTTACCAGTGATACCATTAATTTCATCGTTTCATTCATTACTTACTCGGTCTCGTTCCAAGCGATAGCGCGAATGGCTCAATATATCAGTTTTGTTTTGGTACTATAAAATCAAAAAAAACCCTCATTTAGAATTGCATTCATGCACATAGATCGATCGAGAATCCATGTTCGGGCGGACGGTGTTTCTTTCCAAGCGATAGCGCGAATGGCTCAATATATCAGTTTTTGGCTCAATAAAGTCAAAGAAACCGCATTTAAAATTTCATTCATGCATTTCAACGTACAAATGAAACGTACATTATACGGACAGACAGTGAGGGAAATTCTAAAAAGTGCACTCTTATGCCTCAGTGCAATACTAATATAAATCAATATTACAATTAAAATGACACGGTAAAGGCGCTCAGTTATAATCTAGATACCACTACTTCCACTGTTTCATTACTTATTACTTCGTGTTCGGGCGCACGATCTTTCGTTCCAAGCGATAGCGCGAATGGCTCAATATATCAGTTTTTGACTCCATAAAGTCAGAGAAACCGTATTTAAAATTTCATTCATGCATGTCAACGTACAAATGAAACATACATTATACGGACAGACAGTGAGGGAAATTCTAAAAAGTGCACTCTTATGCCTCAGTGCAATACTAATATAAATCAATATTACAATTAAAATGACACAGTAAAGGCGCTTAGTTATAATCTAGATACCACTACTTCCACTGTTTCATTACTTATTACTTCGTGTTCGGCCGCACGATCTTTCGTTCCAAGCGATAGCGCGAATGGCTCAATATAACAGTTTCGTTACCATAAAATCAGAGAGAACCCCTCATTTAGAATTGCATTCATGCACATAGATCGATCGAGAATTCATGTTCGGGCGCACGGTGTTTCTTTCCAAGCGATAGCGCGAATGGCTCAATATATTATCAGTTTTTGGCTCAATAAGAAGGAAAAGGTGTCCTGAGAAAAAAAAATACATCTTAGTCTACCTACCTGTCTAAAATACTGAGAAAAACATCGGATACCTGTCTGGTATAGTTTAACACTTTTTTTCTTTTTCTTTTTCATTACTAATAAATGCTAGGTGACGCGGGTGGGAATCTCGTGAATCCATTCACGCGCGTCACTATTCGTGTATAGAAAATGGATATAAAGCCAGTTCAGAGCCACCCTTTTCGTGTATAGAGAAAAGACTCTGAGACGAAAACCCTATTCGTGTATAGGTCGCAGCACGACGCTGCTCTACCGAGCACAACACCCCGCCAGGAACGAAAGTCGTCTGTCTACAGACGGTTCCGAGCCCCGACATCGAACTTAAAATTTTCATTCATGCATGTCGACGTACAAATGAAACACGTTATACACGTGCATAAAATAAAGACTTATTGGAAGATAAACCAAGAGAAGAATTAGCAAGATCGTGTCTTTTTTTTTTTTTTCTCAGTGTGGCTTAATGCTATTACAGTAATTTTTTTAACTTATATAAAATTATACTGAACAATGTATTAAACTATAATAACTAAAGGATAAAAATTTTTTTTCTTTTTCATTTAAATGATCTACTGATGACCTCGTGAATCCATTCACGCGCGTCACTAATTAGATGACGAGGCATTTGGCTAACCTAAGAGAGCCATTGTTACTCCCGCCAGCGTTCACTCAAATTTCTTTACGTCGACATTCAGAGCAACCCTTTTCGTGTATAGAGAAAAGACGCAGAAAAAGAGAACGGTTCTTCCACACGAACACCCTATTCGTGTATAGAAAATGAATATAAAGACGGTTCTTCACGTCGACATTCAGAGCGACCCTTTTCGTGTATAGAGAAAAGACTCTGAGAAAAAACTCTGTCTCTACACGAACATCCTATTCGTGTATAGAAAGTGAATATAAAGACAGTTCTTCACGTCGACATTCAGAGCCACACTTTTCGTGTATATAGAAAAGACTCTGAGAAAAAACTCGGTCTCTACACGAACATCCTATTCGTGTATAGAAAGTGAATATAAAGACAGTTCTTCACGTCGACATTCAGAGCCACACTTTTCGTGTATAGAGAAAAGACGCAGAAAAAAAAAACTGTTCTTCCACACGAACAC
>CAJUZF010000002.1:30000-32500 GCA_910592155.1 Ypsolopha scabrella
GGGAATACTCCCTCAATCACACACCTTTCATACATAAACGTCATCTCAGCGGCCGCCACGTCCCAGACTAATTTGATAATCTGGGCGGTGAGGCCGTCGAGACCCGGTGCCTTGTTGCTTAGTGATTTTATTATTTTTCCCAATTCCTCGCGCGTGACAGAAGGAGCATCGCGGCCAGATGGTACGCACGCAGCCATGAGTCGGATCTGGGTGTGATGCGCGTTGTCCCGGGAGACAGAGTCGTCAGGACACAGCGCGCACAGCAGACCCCGCATGGCCGCGCGCGCATCACCGGCATAGCCTGTAACAAATGCGGTACCCGAAATAATGTTGGACGGCGGTCGATGACGGCCACTGGCCTCTCGATATGCTCGGCCCCAGGGGTCTGAATTACCTGAGTCGGATATGCCCCGAAAGTATGCAATTTCTGCAGACTCCATTTCTCTGCGATAAACGGCTCTGGCCAGATGGAACTCCGCCTTGCGACTAAGCTCTGTCAACCCACCTTTTTTACGGGCACGCTGCCAGGCTCGGCGCAGACGGTTGTGGTCGCTTCGGAGCCTATCCAACTCAGGTGACCACCACTCGAAGCCCTTGTCCCTGGAGGGACGGGATCTGCCGAAGGTTTCCTCAGCGGACCGTTCAATGATCGCTGTGAAAGCCGTGCAGATAGCGGATGCGGACTGGCGGAGGTTTAACCCCCCGACACTGTGGCTTACACTGGTCCGAAATCTGTCCCAATCACCACGACGAACCCGAAACCTCTTTGGCTCCTCAACTGGCTCTGCACGCGCCTGGCACGACCGGGATGAAAGGACGCTGAATGTGATTAGTTGATGATCACTGAGGCTAACAGCCTCATGCACTGTCCAGTTGTCGACACGTACGCCACGCGAGGAAAGAGTAAGGTCCACATTGGACTCGCCGTTCGGTCCCTTGAACGTTGGTGGTTGGCCCTCCCTGTTGTGTAGCACCAGGTCGCGACTGAGGATGAGTCCCTCCATGTTGGTGCGACGGTGCTCACAGTCGGGGCCGCGTCCGGTGTACTGTTGACGTTCGCAGAACCACATCGGCGAGTGTGCGTTGGAGTCGACGCCTATGAGGACCTTGTTCCCGTGTAGCTCATCTAAAACTCGTTCCAGGTGCGCAAGGTGAACACGGATGTCATCCTGATACTGGCAGTAGACCGAAACCACGTACAAGTCTACACTCTCTGCAGATAGGTGGGTGACTGCGCAATGCGACGTGGAAAGGTGGTGAAGTACTGTGGCGGCTACGTGCGGCGAGACGACGTAGAGTCCAGCGCGCGCAGGGGAGCCGCATTCCACCAAGTCAATCACTCCGGAGTACTGTTCTTGTAGTAGTACCACGTCGAGGCGCAGATCGCGTGCAATTGCTCGTAGCTCTGTGGTCGCGGGTCTACTGCCATTCAGATTTAGCTGGCCTACCAATAATGAAGACGGTTTATCCATAGTTAGTTGAATTCATCTGCCTCTGGATAGCGTGCTGGTAGGCTGGGCAGTCACTACTGGCGGTCTTGTGACTCGTTGCATTTGGGCGCTTAAACTTGGTGCAGGTTGCGCAACGTAAAGTTATTTCGGAACATGCATCCTTTTTGTGGCCATCTTGACCACAGTTTCCGCATGTGTATGCTGGTGCCCTGCAGTACCGTTCAGGGTGTCCGAATTGCTGGCACTTGGTGCAACAAGTGATGTCGAGGTAGTCAGTCACTTCGACTACCTGCCAGCCAATATAAAGTCGCTCTTTGCCGATGAGAAGGTCTCTCAAGGCCGGACTGCAGGAAAGAACGACGACTGATGCTGTCTTGTTCGACCTCCAGCGCTTGAAGGCGATTTTGGCCTGACGTTTCAGCCTATCCAGAGGCCAGAGTTCTTCGTATGGCTGGTCTCGGATGTTTTGGTCGTGGATCTCCGTTAAGAGATCGTCCAGAGTCGGATCTCCGTCGACTGTACTCAGCGCAATCAATGGCTGCCGTTGTTTCGGTTCCGTTACTCGGAGGGTAGGGGGAACCGCGTTTCTTAGCCTGGTAGCAGCTTCGTCACTGGTTGTCTGGACAACCACGCCAGCGTTTGCTACTTTTCGCACCTTGGTCACCTGGACGTTTATCTTCGCCGGTTGGATCGCGTCTTTTAAAATTTTCTTCGTCTCATCCGCGGTCTTGATGTTGTTCGCTTCTTCTGCTGTGGGATAAAAGGCAAGAGCTGGTCCGCAATTAGTTGGTTTCGCCATCGGCGGGTCCTTCTTGCGTAACCTCAGTACCGAAGAATAGTCCAACTTGGTTGGTCCGTTAGTGGTAGAGAGCGCAGCTGTGGATTGTGGTGGCGGGGTATTTTGGAGTGTCTGCGCGCAGTGGAGTTCTGTTCTTACAGCACGCAGCTCTAGGTCCTTGGTGCGCGCATGCATTATGGCGATTGCTTCCATCACACCAGCGATATGGCTGCCAAAATTTAGGATCTGGGTTTTGTTCAGGCGCGAGTTT
>CAJUZF010000002.1:37500-42500 GCA_910592155.1 Ypsolopha scabrella
CGTGCGGCCCAGGACATCTAAGGGCATCACAGACCTGTTATTGCTCAATCTCGTGCGGCTCGAAGCCGCCGGTCCCTCTAAGAAGAATTTTAATACGTCGCCAGTGAGTTGCGCGGCCGAAACCACGCACACCTAAATGACGACGCCTATTTAGCAGGCTAGAGTCTCGTTCGTTACCGGAATTAACCAGACAAATCGCTCCACCAACTAAGAACGGCCATGCACCACCACCCACCGAATCAAGAAAGAGCTGTTAATCTGTCAATCCTTCCGGTGTCCGGGCCTGGTGAGATTTCCCGTGTTGAGTCAAATTAAGCCGCAGGCTCCACTCCTGGTGGTGCCCTTCCGTCAATTCCTTTAAGTTTCAGCTTTGCAACCATACTCCCCCCGGAGTCCAAAATCTTTGGTTTCCCGGAAGCTGCCCGCCGAGCCATTGTAGTAACGTCGGCGGATCGCTAGATGACATATTTACGGTTAGAACTAGGGCGGTATCTAATCGCCTTCGAACCTCTAACTTTCGTTCTTGATTGATGAAAACACCTTTGGCAAATGCTTTCGCTGATGTTCGTCTTGCGACGATCCAAGAATTTCACCTCTAACGTCGCAATACGAATGCCCCCAGTTATCCCTATTAATCATTACCTCGGAGTTCTGAAAACCAACAAAATAGAACCGAGATCATATTCTATTATTCCATGCACGAAATATTCAAGCAGCATTTTGAGCCCGCTTTGAGCACTCTAATTTGTTCAAAGTAAAATTGTCGGCCCATCTCGACACTCACTGAAGAGCACCGCGATAGGATTTTTGATATTGAGACACCGTTTGACCGGTGGCTCACCGACGATATGCTCCGCAAACGTGTCAGTATCACCGCGGATGCGGTGCACCGACAGCGCGGCGCACAAATGCAACTACGAGCTTTTTAACCGCAACAATTTTAGTATACGCTATTGGAGCTGGAATTACCGCGGCTGCTGGCACCAGACTTGCCCTCCAATTGTTCCTCGTTAAAATATTTAAAGTGTACTCATTCCGATTACGAGGCCTCGTAAGAGTCCCGTATCGTTATTTTTCGTCACTACCTCCCCGTGCCGGGAGTGGGTAATTTGCGCGCCTGCTGCCTTCCTTGGATGTGGTAGCCGTTTCTCAGGCTCCCTCTCCGGAATCGAACCCTGATTCCCCGTTACCCGTGACAACCATGGTAGTCGCAGAAACTACCATCGAAAGTTGATAAGGCAGACATTTGAAAGATGCGTCGTCGGTACTTGACCATACGATCGGCAAAAGTTATCCAGATTCATCAAAATGAACGACTTTGGACGCGAGGCCCTCCGTCGATTGGTTTTGATCTAATAAAAGCACTCATTCCATCACTGGTCAGAGTTCTGATTGCATGTATTAGCTCTAGAATTACCACAGTTATCCAAGTAACTGAGTAAGATCTAAGGAACCAAAACTGATATATTGAGCCATTCGCGGTATCGCCTTAATACGGCTTGCACTGAGACATGCATGGCTTAATCTTTGAGACAAGCATATAACTACTGGCAGGATCAACCAGGGAGCTGTCTTTATATAAATAATGAGAGAACTGTTCCGTGTGCGTCGCATGAGCGCGTCGCACGACGGTTGTCCGTTTCAAAATTATACAAAACACAACTTTGTTTTTATTATAAAGTTCTGTATAGCACAGAGGACGCTTAGACGCGCCATTTACGAACGTTCAACCGAGAGTCGTCTTCGACTATATTAAAAGTCTGCTTACGAAACTCGAGAGAATTATCGATTTCACCCGGTGCTATAGAGACCAGACTGAGTACGCAAAAGCGGCATTCAACGCGCCTCTGGACACATTTCAATTTTCAATGTATCGGCGCCCGATGTGAACATTTTAGATGAGAGATTCTCTCGCACGCGGAGCGCACGAGTAGGAGCGAATTGAACGTTTACATACTAAGCGTGAACCTTTCAACTGGTGTACTCGATGTCTAGTCGACGGAAAAATTAGATTGTTTTATATGTATATAAATATTATATGTATATTAATTATAATAAAAAAGGTATAATAATAATAATAATAATAATAATGAAATATTAAAATAAATTAAATTAAAAAATAACAAAAAGGGGATTAATTATGAAAAGATAATTTTAATTTTAAAATAAATCATGGTATACGAAAAAAATATATTATACATAAATAGTGACAAAAACAATTTTTCAATGTTATAGACAAACAACATACCGCAAAATAATAATAATAATAATAATAATAATAAATCTTGTGTATAATCTAGTTACCAGTGATACCATTAATTTCATCGTTTCATTCATTACTTACTCGGTCTCGTTCCAAGCGATAGCGCGAATGGCTCAATATATCAGTTTTGTTTTGGTACTATAAAATCAAAAAAAACCCTCATTTAGAATTGCATTCATGCACATAGATCGATCGAGAATCCATGTTCGGGCGGACGGTGTTTCTTTCCAAGCGATAGCGCGAATGGCTCAATATATCAGTTTTTGGCTCAATAAAGTCAAAGAAACCGCATTTAAAATTTCATTCATGCATTTCAACGTACAAATGAAACGTACATTATACGGACAGACAGTGAGGGAAATTCTAAAAAGTGCACTCTTATGCCTCAGTGCAATACTAATATAAATCAATATTACAATTAAAATGACACGGTAAAGGCGCTCAGTTATAATCTAGATACCACTACTTTCACTGTTTCATTACTTATTACTTCGTGTTCGGGCGCACGATCTTTCGTTCCAAGCGATAGCGCGAATGGCTCAATATATCAGTTTTTGACTCCATAAAGTCAGAGAAACCGTATTTAAAATTTCATTCATGCATGTCAACGTACAAATGAAACATACATTATACGGACAGACAGTGAGGGAAATTCTAAAAAGTGCACTCTTATGCCTCAGTGCAATACTAATATAAATCAATATTACAATTAAAATGACACAGTAAAGGCGCTTAGTTATAATCTAGATACCACTACTTCCACTGTTTCATTACTTATTACTTCGTGTTCGGCCGCACGATCTTTCGTTCCAAGCGATAGCGCGAATGGCTCAATATAACAGTTTCGTTACCATAAAATCAGAGAGAACCCCTCATTTAGAATTGCATTCATGCACATAGATCGATCGAGAATTCATGTTCGGGCGCACGGTGTTTCTTTCCAAGCGATAGCGCGAATGGCTCAATATATTATCAGTTTTTGGCTCAATAAGAAGGAAAAGGTGTCCTGAGAAAAAAAAATACATCTTAGTCTACCTACCTGTCTAAAATACTGAGAAAAACATCGGATACCTGTCTGGTATAGTTTAACACTTTTTTTCTTTTTCTTTTTCATTACTAATAAATGCTAGGTGACGCGGGTGGGAATCTCGTGAATCCATTCACGCGCGTCACTATTCGTGTATAGAAAATGGATATAAAGCCAGTTCAGAGCCACCCTTTTCGTGTATAGAGAAAAGACTCTGAGACGAAAACCCTATTCGTGTATAGGTCGCAGCACGACGCTGCTCTACCGAGCACAACACCCCGCCAGGAACGAAAGTCGTCTGTCTACAGACGGTTCCGAGCCCCGACATCGAACTTAAAATTTTCATTCATGCATGTCGACGTACAAATGAAACACGTTATACACGTGCATAAAATAAAGACTTATTGGAAGATAAACCAAGAGAAGAATTAGCAAGATCGTGTCTTTTTTTTTTTTTTCTCAGTGTGGCTTAATGCTATTACAGTAATTTTTTTAACTTATATAAAATTATACTGAACAATGTATTAAACTATAATAACTAAAGGATAAAAATTTTTTTTCTTTTTCATTTAAATGATCTACTGATGACCTCGTGAATCCATTCACGCGCGTCACTAATTAGATGACGAGGCATTTGGCTAACCTAAGAGAGCCATTGTTACTCCCGCCAGCGTTCACTCAAATTTCTTTACGTCGACATTCAGAGCAACCCTTTTCGTGTATAGAGAAAAGACGCAGAAAAAGAGAACGGTTCTTCCACACGAACACCCTATTCGTGTATAGAAAATGAATATAAAGACGGTTCTTCACGTCGACATTCAGAGCGACCCTTTTCGTGTATAGAGAAAAGACTCTGAGAAAAAACTCTGTCTCTACACGAACATCCTATTCGTGTATAGAAAGTGAATATAAAGACAGTTCTTCACGTCGACATTCAGAGCCACACTTTTCGTGTATATAGAAAAGACTCTGAGAAAAAACTCGGTCTCTACACGAACATCCTATTCGTGTATAGAAAGTGAATATAAAGACAGTTCTTCACGTCGACATTCAGAGCCACACTTTTCGTGTATAGAGAAAAGACGCAGAAAAAAAAAACTGTTCTTCCACACGAACACCCTATTCGTGTATAGAAAATCAATATAAAGACAGTTCTTGACGTCGACATTCAGAGCAACCCTTTTCGTGTATAGAGAAAAGACTCTGAAAAAAAAACTCGTTCTCTACACGAACATCCTATTCGTGTATAGAAAATGAATATAAAGACAGTTCTTCACGTCGACATTCAGAGCCACACTTTTCGTGTATAGAGAAAAGACTCTTGAGAAATACGTCTACACTACTACTTCGTGTATAGAAAACGTACCTACAAAACAGTTTATGCATCACCTATGTATCACGAATCACCTGGCTGCGGGCTGAGTCTCAACAGGCCGCAGCACGACGCTGCTCTACCGAGCACAACACCCCGCCAGGAACGAAAGTCGTCTACAGACGATTCCGAGCCCCGACATCGAGCTGAGGTGAGTTCGGCCCGCGCACAGAGCCGTGGTGCGCAGTACACTGCGGCACCGCACGCAACGATCTCACACATTGTTTAGAGCCTCCCGTTAGGTTTGAACATTATGAAACAACACAGAGCCGAGCGAAGCGGATACTAAATAGGTGCCTAATGGATAGGTCGAAATGTATTCAAAAACACTAGGTTAG
>CAJUZF010000002.1:47500-51814 GCA_910592155.1 Ypsolopha scabrella
CGGGAAAACGGCCCCGTTCAAGACGAACTTGGACAGGAGTCGCGACGACGAGAAAGCGGAACCTCCCGAACACCACATGTCCCGCGGCCGTTACAACCGCGGGATTCAGTGCTGGGCTCTTTCCTGTTCGCTCGCCGCTACTAAGGAAATCCTGGTTAGTTTCTTTTCCTCCGCTTACTAATATGCTTAAATTCGGCGGGTAATCCTCCCTGATCTGAGGCCAACGTGTATAATTGAGAGGCAGACTCGATATCCGTCGGCGCGTAAGCGCGGTTCGGACGTCGAGTCCGCCTACGTGTGTACATTGTGTGCACATCAAAGCGCTGAACGCTCGCCTTTGAGGATGTGAAAACATCCAGCACCGACGAGTCGCCACTAGGCGATGATGACACAATGTCGATTTTTAAACTGACGAATTCATTCAAAAATTCGAACAGTCAATTGCAACATATTTATTTTGCAATAATTATGTGCAGTGTGGTATTGTATTTTATGCAGCCGGCCCTCAGACAGGAGTGGTCCTGGATGTGTCTCCACGGACCGCAATGTGCGTTCGAAATGTCGATGTTCAAATGTGTCCTGCAGTTCACACTATGACGCGCAGTTAACTGCGTTCTTCATCGACCCGCGAGCCAAGTGATCCACCGTCCAGGGTAATGATTTTGGCAATATCGATTTCACACAGAAAATAAAATAATAAAAAAAATTTCGAATGAAATTCACCGCAGTTTATAGTTTTCAAGTCAATCGAACAGACGACTCGGGGTGCGGATTTGTACCCGTCTGCATCGTGTCAGTTCGACGGACTGTCTCTCGGCCGCCGTCTATAATATACGAGAGTACATAATAAACTACAGCCAGAGAGGATCTGTGGAAACAGAGCATTGTCATCGAACACTGTTCTACGACTATGTTATCTGTTGAGATCGTTTTTGTAAAATCATCTGGTAAAAGTTGATTTATACGTTAATGATCCTTCCGCAGGTTCCCCTACGGAAACCTTGTTACGACTTTTACTTCCTCTAAATGATCAAGTTTGGTCAACTTCCCAACAACGCCGACGGCCGTGAAGCCATCGCGTGTCGGTCCGAAGACCTCACTAAATCATTCAATCGGTAGTAGCGACGGGCGGTGTGTACAAAGGGCAGGGACGTAATCAACGCGAGCTTATGACTCGCGCTTACTAGGAATTCCTCGTTTATGGGGGATAATTGCAAACCCCAATCCCCAGCACGAAGGAGTTTCAGCGGGTTGCCCGGGCCTCTAGGCCAGGGAGAACATGCTGATTCCTTCAGTGTAGCGCGCGTGCGGCCCAGGACATCTAAGGGCATCACAGACCTGTTATTGCTCAATCTCGTGCGGCTCGAAGCCGCCGGTCCCTCTAAGAAGAATTTTAATACGTCGCCAGTGAGTTGCGCGGCCGAAACCACGCACACCTAAATGACGACGCCTATTTAGCAGGCTAGAGTCTCGTTCGTTACCGGAATTAACCAGACAAATCGCTCCACCAACTAAGAACGGCCATGCACCACCACCCACCGAATCAAGAAAGAGCTGTTAATCTGTCAATCCTTCCGGTGTCCGGGCCTGGTGAGATTTCCCGTGTTGAGTCAAATTAAGCCGCAGGCTCCACTCCTGGTGGTGCCCTTCCGTCAATTCCTTTAAGTTTCAGCTTTGCAACCATACTCCCCCCGGAGTCCAAAATCTTTGGTTTCCCGGAAGCTGCCCGCCGAGCCATTGTAGTAACGTCGGCGGATCGCTAGATGACATATTTACGGTTAGAACTAGGGCGGTATCTAATCGCCTTCGAACCTCTAACTTTCGTTCTTGATTGATGAAAACACCTTTGGCAAATGCTTTCGCTGATGTTCGTCTTGCGACGATCCAAGAATTTCACCTCTAACGTCGCAATACGAATGCCCCCAGTTATCCCTATTAATCATTACCTCGGAGTTCTGAAAACCAACAAAATAGAACCGAGATCATATTCTATTATTCCATGCACGAAATATTCAAGCAGCATTTTGAGCCCGCTTTGAGCACTCTAATTTGTTCAAAGTAAAATTGTCGGCCCATCTCGACACTCACTGAAGAGCACCGCGATAGGATTTTTGATATTGAGACACCGTTTGACCGGTGGCTCACCGACGATATGCTCCGCAAACGTGTCAGTATCACCGCGGATGCGGTGCACCGACAGCGCGGCGCACAAATGCAACTACGAGCTTTTTAACCGCAACAATTTTAGTATACGCTATTGGAGCTGGAATTACCGCGGCTGCTGGCACCAGACTTGCCCTCCAATTGTTCCTCGTTAAAATATTTAAAGTGTACTCATTCCGATTACGAGGCCTCGTAAGAGTCCCGTATCGTTATTTTTCGTCACTACCTCCCCGTGCCGGGAGTGGGTAATTTGCGCGCCTGCTGCCTTCCTTGGATGTGGTAGCCGTTTCTCAGGCTCCCTCTCCGGAATCGAACCCTGATTCCCCGTTACCCGTGACAACCATGGTAGTCGCAGAAACTACCATCGAAAGTTGATAAGGCAGACATTTGAAAGATGCGTCGTCGGTACTTGACCATACGATCGGCAAAAGTTATCCAGATTCATCAAAATGAACGACTTTGGACGCGAGGCCCTCCGTCGATTGGTTTTGATCTAATAAAAGCACTCATTCCATCACTGGTCAGAGTTCTGATTGCATGTATTAGCTCTAGAATTACCACAGTTATCCAAGTAACTGAGTAAGATCTAAGGAACCAAAACTGATATATTGAGCCATTCGCGGTATCGCCTTAATACGGCTTGCACTGAGACATGCATGGCTTAATCTTTGAGACAAGCATATAACTACTGGCAGGATCAACCAGGGAGCTGTCTTTATATAAATAATGAGAGAACTGTTCCGTGTGCGTCGCATGAGCGCGTCGCACGACGGTTGTCCGTTTCAAAATTATACAAAACACAACTTTGTTTTTATTATAAAGTTCTGTATAGCACAGAGGACGCTTAGACGCGCCATTTACGAACGTTCAACCGAGAGTCGTCTTCGACTATATTAAAAGTCTGCTTACGAAACTCGAGAGAATTATCGATTTCACCCGGTGCTATAGAGACCAGACTGAGTACGCAAAAGCGGCATTCAACGCGCCTCTGGACACATTTCAATTTTCAATGTATCGGCGCCCGATGTGAACATTTTAGATGAGAGATTCTCTCGCACGCGGAGCGCACGAGTAGGAGCGAATTGAACGTTTACATACTAAGCGTGAACCTTTCAACTGGTGTACTCGATGTCTAGTCGACGGAAAAAATTAGATTGTTTTATATGTATATAAATATTATATGTATATTAATTATAATAAAAAAGGTATAATAATAATAATAATAATAATAATGAAATATTAAAATAAATTAAATTAAAAAATAACAAAAAGGGGATTAATTATGAAAAGATAATTTTAATTTTAAAATAAATCATGGTATACGAAAAAAATATATTATACATAAATAGTGACAAAAACAATTTTTCAATGTTATAGACAAACAACATACCGCAAAATAATAATAATAATAATAATAATAATAAATCTTGTGTATAATCTAGTTACCAGTGATACCATTAATTTCATCGTTTCATTCATTACTTACTCGGTCTCGTTCCAAGCGATAGCGCGAATGGCTCAATATATCAGTTTTGTTTTGGTACTATAAAATCAAAAAAAACCCTCATTTAGAATTGCATTCATGCACATAGATCGATCGAGAATCCATGTTCGGGCGGACGGTGTTTCTTTCCAAGCGATAGCGCGAATGGCTCAATATATCAGTTTTTTGGCTCAATAAAGTCAAAGAAACCGCATTTAAAATTTCATTCATGCATTTCAACGTACAAATGAAACGTACATTATACGGACAGACAGTGAGGGAAATTCTAAAAAGTGCACTCTTATGCCTCAGTGCAATACTAATATAAATCAATATTACAATTAAAATGACACGGTAAAGGCGCTCAGTTATAATCTAGATACCACTACTTTCACTGTTTCATTACTTATTACTTCGTGTTCGGGCGCACGATCTTTCGTTCCAAGCGATAGCGCGAATGGCTCAATATATCAGTTTTTGACTCCATAAAGTCAGAGAAACCGTAATTAAAATTTCATTCATGCATGTCAACGTACAAATGAAACATACATTATACGGACAGACAGTGAGGGAAATTCTAAAAAGTGCACTCTTATGCCTCAGTGCAATACTAATATAAATCAATATTACAATTAAAATGACACAGTAAAGGCGCTTAGTTATAATCT